>WAAD01031095.1:232171-255893 GCA_013389945.1 Fregata magnificens
GGCGGGCAGGGCCCTGGGCCGCGGCAGCCCGTCCGGGAGGATCCCCAGCGCTGCCGGGCGAGGTGACCTCTGCGCACCTCGGGAAGGGAAAGTAGCCCCGCGGTGCGGGGCCGGCGCCCCGTGTCGGGGGAGCGAGGGAGGGTTTGGGTTTGTGACCAGACCTGCCCGCAGGCTGGTGAAACGACTCGCAAGGCTGTCGCAGACCATCGCGGTCTGGCGGTGGCGGATCCCCAGTGCCCAGGGAGCAGTAGCCCAGGGGCTCCCGGGGCTGTCCTCTTAGACAAGTGACCCTTTGGAAAGAAAACCTATGATACAACTCAGTGATCCGAAGGAGCGTTTTTACTGCAGGCAGGTACAAAGATCAACATGTTTCCCAACTAGCACGAGTCATTTAATTTGCGATGTTGGTCTCAGCAGGCCAACAAGTTTGGAAATTGCAGGCTTTGCTGGGCCACAGAATAGTTCAATCTGCTCCTACTTCAGCTTCCTTGCTGTAAGGCAGGGATGGTATTTCCCCGCACAAGTTGCAATGACCCATCGATTAATAAAAGCACAGTGATTTGCAGCTGCAAGATACCAGGTAAAATGACAGTGCAGTTTTCCCTCAAAACATAACCTGTGCCAAACTCTCAATTTACATTAAATTTGTTATTCTAAAGTCATCATAATCAGTTCACATCAGTGCGTATTGTTTGCCCTCTCCTTGGACAAGTCCCTGATGCTGGAAAAGTCAGCTTTGCCAGTCATTTTTGTAGCAACAGCGTAAACGTTATGTCGTTGGCGTGAAGCCACGGTGAGTCAGGCTTGGCTTCGGGCAGCTGCCTGGAGACAGAGAGACTGGGAGAGAAGATCGGTCTGAAGTCCAAGGTAGAGAATATTGGCATGGGCGGCCCCAGGAGTGCCAAGAGCCTCGTGTGCCAGTGCAGGCTGAAATACCATAACAATATGGATGTAGCCTACAAATAAGCAATGTTTGCCAAAGAGGCTGGCAGAACCTGGAAGGCTGGTGATGGGGGAAAATGAAGCTGCGTGTCCTGCGGCTTCCTTTGGGTCCGTGGATGGTGGCAGGGTGCTGTTACTCCACAGAAGGGGCTGCTTCTGGGGGTAGTTGGGTATACAGGCTTTTGTATGCCTGCTCCTGTGTTTCCTTTATGCCTTTGTGCATTAAGATGGAAGCAAATCTGTTGGAGAAATAAACTGGAAAAAATATTGGCAGCTGTAGTTCTAGTCACTTTTCGATTCCTGCACTTGAATTTTCGGCATGTTTCACGTATCTGTCTCTGACCCTTCAAAAACACAGGTGCACTAGACAGCTCACTGCCCATCATTGGAAAGCACTGGTGACAGTCTGCTAGGCAGGCAACTTGCTGATCTATTGCCTGTGGAAAGCTGCCTGAGGGTAATGATTAGGCAAATGTTAATGATTTGTCAGCATCTGTAGTTCATTTATTTTTATCAACACACTGAGCTTATAACTAGAGACAATATTGATCAGTGCAGCTATTGACGCTCTTACTTCCATCTCCCCCTGCCCACGTGTCATGTCTTGAGTCTAACTGAGGAGGGAGAGACTAGCTTGTATCGTGTCCTGTACAAAAGGTCACAGCAGCAGCTCTGGGTGCTACTCAAATATCCATAATAAATCATGAGGATGAATGCTTTTCTTTGGTGTTATTTTGCTGAGATGGTTTAACCACTTTCCTCTATATTAACCTTCTGTATGGGATTTTGTTGGTGGATCACGGGGAACTCAGAAGTTAAAGGGCAGCTGATTTCTCCAGGGCTGGGATCAACCGGCTACATTGTGCTGGTCTCAGCAGAGGGGGAACAGAGGATTGTCAGAGCCACAGGAAAGCAGTCCTTGCCCTTTAGTGTTCTAAGCTGCTTGGACAGGTCCCAAGCACTGGCCGTTTCCAGCTGCACGTGATAATAGATTGTCAATGGGAATTTGTTTTCGAGTTCTCTGGCCATTGGTAGTAAACAGTGGAAGAACACTGGCTGCAGGACCTCCCGTCTGATGGCATAGGGGAACTGGTAGGGATAGCAGAACACGTTTCCCTGCTGGTTCAGATCTTCCTGTTGATCTTGCCTTTCTGGAACGATTCTCTCAGGCAAGCTTCAGGCAAAAACTACGATAGGGACTTGTTCTGGAGGTGAAGCACATTCATCTCCAAAGCAGACACAGTGCAGAGCACAGGACAACTTCCTCCCACCTGCATTCCCTTAGCCAGGACCTCATGGCCAGTGAGACGATACTCTGCACTCGGTGGCCCGTTTGATCCTTGATTTCTCTCCTGACTTAACTGCAAAGGAGAGGGCCTGCGGATTATGGATTTCCTTCTTTTTCAAAATTGAAGACCCACCATCTTACTCATTTTCGTTGTCTGTACCACATCTATCTCAAAGGTCTCTGAGCTGTTGTGGCACCCTTGAGGAGTCATAGTTTTGTGTTATTGTGACCCCAGCTCAGGACTCAGTGACCCAGAAGAGCAGGTTACACCCTTTAAACTGTCTCTGAATAGGAAGTTAAGTACAATTTTTGTGATTGCTGAGTTTTTGGGGTTGCTTTTTTCCTCAGCATCTACTTTTGTGTGGAGACCTTTTGCCTCTTGAGCCAAAACCAGCAGAGAACCTGCCTGAGATCCCCACTGGAAAGGCTGTTGAAAGTCATAGGTCAGAACACAGCGGGTCAGGAGGAGTTTGGGATTGGAACATGACCCTGCCAGTTGCCTGCAGATATAGTTCCCAAAGATGCTTATAGGAAGAAGAAACTATCGATCAAATTCAAGTAAAGCCAAAAGACAAGTTCATCACCTGTGCCTGCTTCTGCCTGTAACATTTTGTCCACTTACACTAGAATGAGGTTTGGCCCAGGGAGACGAGGCCTGGGGTGGTTGTACCGCAGGAGTGATCCGGCACGGCTGTTCCTCCGTTGCTGAGCAAGGAGCAGTTCTGCTGATCTCCACTTGCTTTTTGAGAGGATCCTTTCTGTGTTGGGTTAATTCCTTGGCCAACTCTTTGTCCCTGGCACTGAAGCACGCCCTCAGAAAAAGAATTAATGACACACAGAAGAAAGAAAAGAGCTTTGATTTCCAGCTTGTGCTGCCTTCATATTTGCATGGAAATCCATTCTGCAGCACAGGGAGGGATCGGAAGGCCAGGAGCCCGGGCTGCTGGGCAGGCTCAGTCACAGCTGTGCTCCTGTCACCCATAGAGACCATTTGGTGCCTGAATTTGAAAGGTTACCTCATTCACAGCCTTAACTGATCCTTCGTATGGGCATCATGGCCCAGGCAGTGGCTGAACAGAGCATCTGAAGAGGGCGGAGGGAAGGTGCCTGATCCACCCCGGGTGCCTTTGGGGATAGTGATTAAGGTGAGGAAACAGAGTTAAACTCTTCCGTCTTGTACTGATACTGCAGGAATGAAGGAGAGAGAGAGCACTGGAGGCTTTAGAGAAGCAGAGAGCTGGAGACGCAGACAAGGGTCCTGATCTTTGCAGCTGCAGGATAAAGATCAGAAACGGAATATAGTTAAAGACATTTTGCAACAACTTCCCCAGCTCAGCTGTGGTACGGAGGAGAATAACTGACTCACAGCAGCGGTGTTCTCACTGCCAGTAGGGACATACTTATTGATAAGACACAGGTTTTACATCAAAAATAAACATTTCAACACAATTTTTATGTGCTAGGCATATTAGGGTTGCTTCTAATATGATTTGACCCTTTGAAAGTGAAATGGCATTGCTGGTCTTCAGTCACTTCTGCTAAGCACCTCCAAGGCTCCAGCAAGCCCTCCTTCAGTGCCAGCGAGTGAGTCTTAATACTAGAGCCATGAGATTTTTCAAATGAGAAAATAGACAGGACTAGCTTCCCCTAATTATCTGCCTCACCCATCCTTCTTTATCCTGTACTAAAAATGAAGAAGGGCAAAAGTGTCTTGCCTTTTTCCAGGTCAGTCACTTATACTTTTTTGTGACAGATTTGAAATGGTTTGGGTGAGCAAGTCCCAGGGAGCTACAGGTACAGATGTCCAGCATGTTCATAAACTTTGCTTTACACTGCACTCAAAGGGAAGCCAAACCAGTCTGTATGTTTCCCTCTGGCTTCTGATCCACTTCACGGTCTAGTTCAAGGACTTGCGTGAAGCTTCTGACTTGGCCCTACAGAAAAACATTTTGCTTGAACATGAAATTTCACTTGAAATGATGGCAAACAAAATTACAGGCATGAGATATGGGGCCACCAAATCCCACTGGGACTATACAAAGGATCATCCTGACAGTAAATTTTCTGGTGGTTTATCCAGCCCAGTCTGAAGGAAACTAAGCAATGTGGTTTCTGCCACTTCCCTTTCAGAGGGCCTTTGTCAGCCAGATAACTCCTGCAATGAGGAAACATTTTCTTGCTGTGTAGCCTCATTTCCAAACATGTTTCATGTTAACTCATTCCCGCAGTGTCCCCAGGGGGTGGGGATACCAAGGAATTAAGGGCATACTGCCAGAGAGGCCAAAATGCTGCAGGTTCTTTTGAGGTCAGCAAGTGATGGGCTGTAAATGCAACTATCAACATCCTGCTGGTACAGCAGCTTTGCAGGACACTTGCCAATGTGCCTTTCTCAATGCATCTTTTTTTCCCCTCTGCTTATAGCCGTCCTGATGTCCCTGTAAATTCCTCCTGGAACTTCATTTGAGAAAAGGACCTACTGAATCAAAAGCTTCCTTCTGCTCTTCCCCTTCCCATAACTTCCCTCAAGATGGCATCCGATAGCCCCGAGTCACTAATGACCTTGTGCACAGATTACTGCCTTCGCAACTTGGAGGGGACTCTCTGCTACCTACTGGACAATGAAACTCTCCGGCTCCATCCTGACATCTTCTTGCCAAGCGAGATTTGTGACAAACTTGTCAATGAGTACGTTTCAGGCCTGTGGAGAAGCTGTTGTCTGGTTTGGGAAGGAGCCAGGAGCTCAGGGAAGGGGGAGTATAGTTCCCTAAAAAGAGTGATGGGAAAGGATAAAAGGGGAAAAAAAATGGGGAAGAATTCTTAGGGCTGTTTTTTTCCAATTGATCCTCATATTGGAAATAAGAATTTGCATTAACTTTGGAAGGAAGTGTCCCCAGGGGTTATTGTACTGCTATATATCATTCTAGTTTCTGTGGAAATCACCATTTCCACATAGGTAAACCCAGAGTGAAACAGTCACTGCTTCTTCCAAGAACATCAGTAAGCAACAAAGGAGCCTTCCCACTTCCCACTACTGAAACACTACCACTCTCTCTCAAACCAGAGAAGTAAGAGGGCAAAGTGCTAACAGATGTTAAATTTTAAGGCTGCTACTCCCATAGCTTTACAAAGCAACCTGTTTCCAGGGATTTATGATTTGGCTATCACAGTCTCTCTTGGCTGAATTCCTGCCCACAAAGTCTGGCAGGGAACTTTGGCCAGCTAATTTTCTGAAAATGAAAAATCAAATTACTAGCTTTAAACAACTGGGGGAAAAAAATCCTGGAGTCTGTGCTTGCCAGAATCCAGTTTGCTCACACACACACACACACACACAACCTTGCACAAATCTTTGCCTGAGATTTTCCTAAGGATTATTAGTTCTGTGCAAGAAGAGGTAATAGGCCAGCTCCAATTACCCCAAAGGCTATTCTGGATGATCAGGAGGGAGTCTGCGTGTGCTTACGCACCTGGTCACATTTTCTCATAACCAGTGAAGGTGCTAGAGCTGTAGCTGAGCCTTTGTGTCATGCTGTGCTAACGCCATTGCCCCCATACAGGTACGTGGAGTTGGTGAAGACGGACAGCATCTTTGAGCCCCATGAAAGCTTCTTCACCCTGTTCTCAGATCCCCGGAGCACCAGACTAGCTCGAATCCACTTGCGGGAACAGATTGTGCAGGACCAGGACCTGGAAGCCATCAGGAAGCAGGTGGTATTGCATTGAGAGCCTCCAGCTGCCACTTCAGATAGCAGTATTGCTGCATGGACACCAACTAGAATCCCAGGCACCCAGAGATTCCCAAGGCTCCATCCTTCACCATCCAAATTTTCTTTGGGAGAACCTCAGCTTCTCCCTTCTCAGCTCCCAAAGCCACTGTAGGGAATGGGATGGGAACACTGGTCAAGGTCACTGATATGTGGTCTCAGGCTCTCCCAGAGGGAGGTATTGTGGCAAACAGGGTGGGCACTCTACCTGTGAAATATTTCTAACTCTGATTTCCCATCTTCCAGGATCTTGTTGAACTCTACTTGACTAACTGTGAGAAGCTGACAGCCAAGAGTCTGCAAACCTTGGTGAGCTTCAGCCACACACTTATCTCCCTTAGCCTCTTTGGCTGCTGTAATATCTTCTATGAGGAGGAGAACCCTGGAGGCTGTGAAGATGACTGTTTGGTGAACCCCACACGCCAGGTCTTGGTCAAGGACTTTACTTTTGAAGGCTTTAGCCGCTTGCGCTTCCTGAACCTGGGCCGCTTGATCGAAGGGGTAAATGTGGAGACATTGCTTCGGCCTTTGGCCTCCCTCGCAGCTCTTGATCTCTCTGGGATCCAGCTGAACGATGTGGGATTTCTGACCCAGTGGAAGGACAGTCTGGTTTCCTTAGTGCTTTACAACATGGACCTTTCAGAGGAGCACATCCAAGTGATCGCACAGCTTTGCAAGCTCAGGTCAGCAGATCTGTTCTTCCTGGTTTATCCTTTTCCCACTGATAGGGAAAGGTCTTTTAGGAATGATCTACTTGCCTGCTAATGGAGAGCCACCCACTGCTAGTTTCAGGTTATAACCTTCCCATGAACAGGCTCACTCATTGACTCACTCTACATGTCTGACATGTCTAAAGCCAGCCTGCGTTTTGCTTGCAAAAGGACACCACTTAGCAGAAACTCCCTCTTGTAAAAACAAGACCCAACACTGCCTCCCCCTCCCCNCCCAGCCAAACAAAAAAGAACAGCTGAATACCTGAGAGGTAGCCAAAAAAATACTGCAGATGTGTACATATACTAATATAGCGATAATCACGCTGTGAAACTCAGTCCTCCAAACCACTTGTCAAACAGGAACATCCAAAGTTTAAGCCTGCCTCTGAGATAAAACTAGGAAAAACTCTGAGCTCAGACTGTCTGCACGTTGTCCTCTGTGGAAGCACACTGTGCACGGATGGTGCAACCAAGGGAAAAAAGCAGTGTAAATAAATAGGCACTCCTGACCTAGCCGTGTTGACAGTGAAATGACTTCCTGAAACAGAGTTGAGACAATTGCTATTCAAACTGCACAGTGGTGTCAGGAAAGGGATCCAGGACTTTCCAAGCCAAAGAGAAGGGCCTTACTGTTCACACAAAGGATACTTTGCAATGGCTTTAGTATCATCTCTACTGGCTGCAGACAGTAGGGGGTACCATGTTAACATATGACCTAGGAGTCTCGGGGAATGTCCCGGATAAATTTTTCTAAATCCAAGTACTTTAACTCCCAGTGATTTGCAATGAAACTTGGTCTACAACAGGTAGAAGACACTGCTGTGAGTGGGATGTTGGCTCCTCTCTTAGGCAGTGTAGAAAAGTCTCTCCCAAGGGTCTTAGCTACTGCTTGGGAGGCACAAGCAGCCCTTGTCCTGTAAGGGACCCCACCTGCACATGATGGCTGGTCAGTTTGTCCCACCACTCCCTTAGCATCAGGGTTTCCCCAAAGCTTAAGCATTTAAATACCTGAAGATAAATGAAATCAGGGCAGCGTAATAGCCTGGGGTGGAAAAAAATAGAAGACTGGGGAAGCAGACAAAAACTTGTGTAACTTAATTTGTTGGATGAGGCAACATATGTTTCTGGGGATGCAAAGATCCTCTAGTGCATCTTAATCACTAGGCAGAAATGCTCAGGTGGCTGCTGCAATGGAGCTTGGGAAAAGCAGTTCCTGACCCTGGAGCAATTTCCTTTGTGATGTGTGGCCAAATGATTCATTGTGCTCCATTCTAAGTAGACCTCTACCAGATATCTGTGTGCTTCGGTTAGACACAGGGACAGATGCTGCTGCCAGATCCTACAGAACCACATTCTTGTATCTTGTGAAGGAAATAATAATCATAATAAATAAATAAAAAATAGTCATCACACTTGGCTTGTCATCTTCCTCAGGTAGAGAGGCAGAAGCCCCAGCTAATGCCTTCCAGGCTCTGAGCTCCCCTCTGTCATTTGCAGGCACTTGGATATCTCCCGAGACCATCTGTCCAGTTATTACAAATTCAAGCTGACCCGGCGGGTTCTAAACCTGTTTGTGGAAAACTTGGTAAACCTCACTTCGCTCGATATCTCAGGGCACACCATGCTGGAGAACTGCACTATCCCAAGCATGGAGGAGAAGATGGGCCAGACAAGGTAAGGGAACAGGAATTACTGAGGTCTGCTTGGATGGATAGATCAGTCAAAGATGAATTAAGAACAGTTTCCTCTTCTACGTTTCCAAATTCTGTAGGTCTAATTAATACTAAAGAGCAGGATATGGCTGTTGCTAGTTTCTCCTGATGCTGAAGATTGGTATGGGAATCAGCTGTGATTCTTGTATGTGACACATGTAGGGACTTTTAAGAGTAACAAAGAATTCATTCTATCTGCTTCCCATATGTATCTGAAGAGGTATTTCAGTTATTTTCCACACACATTCTTCCAGGGATCTCTTGCAGTGGTTTATATTTCTTCTGAAAGGACTCCAAAGCCCTTTACACATTTTCTACATGAAACATTCTTACCCTCACTGAAATCTGGGCTCTTCCGAAACAGAACGTTTCTACACTGAGTCAATACATCAATGTTCATAGGAGGGCTGAGTGTTTTAGGAACTTAGAATCTAAAGGCATATTTTCAGATTTGACCTGGATGCTGAACAGATCAACCTTTGAAAATCCTGGTGCACCTCAGTAGGGGCATACCTAGAGGTCTGGTTTTCCAGATCAGCCAAGAACTCTGCCCTCCTATTCCCCAGGCCCTTACTGAACAGAAGCAAACAAGTGGGACAATACTGGCTCCTTTCCACCCGCACTGGTGAAAAAAATACTGGCTCTCAGTCAATAAGGAACATGCCAACAAAACCGGTGTTCTTGCCTGATCACAGAAGCAAACATGTCTATCAGATGACATGCAGTCCAGTTTGCAAATAGTTTGGATCAGTGAAATCCTCAGCCCTTTCCTAAGACGAAATGTTCACCCTGGCTAGTGAATTTTCAGGACAAATTCTACCTGGGAAAGCTGCATTCTATCTGTGTGAATTCTTACTGCTGTTTCTGTTGAACACATTTAGCCCTTCAGTCAGGATCACCTGGGATGAATGTCTAATGTTATGTTTAGGAGAAGCTGACTGGCATATAATTGAAGTGTAGCTATTACTCTAGTTATGGAGCAGTATAGTCAGAGTGAATGGAGAGCTGATAGCTGTCTCTGTGGCAGGAGACACCTGAAGAAACACAGTACCAACGTAAGTCATCTTTTTTTTTTTGTTTGTTTTGTTTTTGTTTTCTCCCCCCTCAGCATTGAGCCGGCAAAGAGCAGCATTGCTCCCTTTCGGGGTCTGAAACGACCGCTCCAATTCTTGGGCCTTTTTGAAACATCTCTCTGCCGCCTGACGCATATTCCAGCCTACAAGGTAATGAGACTGCAGGGATGTTGGCAGTAGGTACGTAATAGAAGTTGAAAGAATATGAAAATCATTGGCTGCCAGTAGAGTGGAGTTCTTAGGGTCTCGGGTGTGACAACTGAGCTCTGACCTTTCAATAGCTACTTGATAATGCAGGAAAGCTGCCAGAAGGCAAGACCTGTACCCTACATGGTTTTTACAAGGGTTAAAAAACATGCCTCTTAGAGAAGGGCATGGAAAAATCATCCTGCCTGAAGGACCAGGATGTCTGTGACTACAAGAAAAGGATTTAAGACAATAGGAGTCTTACTTGTGAATAGCATCCTCCTGCCCCAAAGGTGCCATTTCTTGTCCCTCTGGGCTGAGAAGTGACTCAACCTCTTTGCTGTCATCCTGGGCCTAATCCTACTAGCAGGGCAGAGGGAAGCTGTACCCTTCAATCTTCCAGATCTACCCTCAGAGCTCCCTTCTCATGTTGGTTTTCTTCCTTCATCATTTCTTCCCTGACTCTTTTTGTTCCTCCATGCCAGGTGAGTGGAGACAAGAACGAAGAGCAAGTCCTGAATGCTATTGAGGCTTACACTGAACATCGGCCAGAAATCACTTCCCGGGCCATCAACCTCCTTTTTGACATTGCCCGTATTGAACGCTGCAGCCAGCTGCTGCGAGCCCTTCAGGTGAGCCCCATTTACCTCACACTTACAAGGGAAATTTTGCAGTCCCAGCCTTTTCTTCACCCTGGGACACCATATCAGGCCATTCTGGAGAAAGTGCCAGTAGTGCAGTGGAACTGGGTACCTTCATTTCATAAGCATGTTCCTGCAATGCCTGGGCCACGAATTCCTTGCAGGCTTGTGACAGTCTTTGCCCCACACAGCCGTAACAGTCACTCCAAGACTCAACAGCAAGTCAGTGGCACTGAAGCTTCATGTTGCTTCTCTGCAGCTGGTGATCACAGCCCTCAAGTGCCACAAGGATGACAAAAACATCCAGGTGACAGGCAGCGCAGCGCTGTTCTACCTGACCAACTCCGAGTACCGCATGGAGCAGAGTGTAAAGCTGCGGCGCCAGGTCATCCAGGTGGTGCTGAACGGCATGGAGTCCTACCAGGAAGTCACAGTAAGAGCAGCCCAGCCTCCTTCAGCTCCCATAGTCCTCCTTCCCTGTATTAAGTCTTTAGCCTGGTGTTAGCATCTGGGTCTTCTAAGCCTCCAGGATGTGAGTCAAGGCAGACACCAGAGAAGCTATTGCTCAGATCTGCTCCTTGCCTTCACTCAGTGATGGGGGTTACGTGCAGGGTGCTCCTTATCCACATGAAGTTCTCCAGAACAAGGGGGAGAAAGTCATTATAGCAAGGCTTCTTTTTATCTGATGATAGTGATCAAAGCATGTGTATGACACACAGCACAGATGTCCAGCACTGACTGTGGGGTGAAAAGGGTGTGGGTATTGGGTGTGTTGAGTCAACAGAAAGAAACATTATCCCAATACACCGTATTGGAAGCTAGCTGACATTATACACTACGATGCCACTGGGTTGCAGAATGGCGACTGCTGCATAGAGAGCTTACAAGCAGTGGGGAACTGGCTTGGAAAGTGATGGATGTTGGGTGATTACATGGCTGTGTGAGACTAGAGTGACACCAAGAGAGAAGAGGGTACCAATAGAGCACGGCTAAAGCACAATGCTAGATAGGAGGGTAACAGAAATTTTAGTGGTTGTAGTCAAGCAAGAAGATGGTTTCAGTACCAAGCAGCAAGGAAACATGAGGTGACGGGGTCCATGTTTTTGTAGGCACTTGGCCCAGCATTTGCTTCCTTTTGACCCAGGTACAGCGAAACTGCTGCCTGACTCTGTGTAACTTCAGCATTCCTGAGGAGCTGGAGTTCCAGTACCGCCGAGTCAACGAGCTGCTGCTGAACATCCTCAACCAGAGCCGTCAGGATGAATCTATCCAGCGTATCGCTGTGCACCTCTGTAACGCTCTGGTCTGCCAGGTGGACAACGATCATAAAGAAGCTGTGGGCAAGATGGGGTTTGTCATGGTTGGTATGGTCCCAGGGTGTCTACTTATCCTTAACCCAGGCTAGCACAATTCCCTTACAGCAGTCCACCAAATGCATCCAGCCAGTGATCCAACCTTACAGTATCACAGGAGGGAACTAGCGTCCCAACAATGCTAACCTTTCCTGGAACCTACCCCTCCATGTGACATCTTTTCCTTGCTTACCAGCATTGGAAGTCACGATCTCAGAGATAGGCTGTCTGTGAGAGCAGGGAAGCAGTGTAACCTTATACCTTACCTCTTCACCACTTCGTATTATTTCCAGAACTGGTGCCACCTTGTGACTGGCTCCTTCTGCATCTCCCTGAGTTTGCATCAGCTTCTCAACTCGTGCCAACCCATATCCCTCACCTTTTCAATGAACTGCAGAGGTCACTGCTTTGGTGCAATTATAGCACATTCCAGACTTTGTCAGACAGATCAAAACAGACTTGACTCGACAGCTTAGGGACTGTGATATAGTTCAGCTCTGTGAATACTTGCAACATTGACCATAACCCAGTCCCACTGGTTTAGAGAAAGAAATACCAAGTAGGTTCTCTACAAAGGATCAAAACTGCATATGCCTGCAAATTGGCTGTAGCCAGCCCTGCAGTACTAGAGCAGCTAGTTTTAAGTCTGTGATTCTTGAACCATTTCTCACTCTTCCCCTTCCTCTGCCCACAGACAATGCTAAAGTTGATTCAGAAGAAGCTGGCTGATAAAACGGTGAGTGTTTCTGCCAAAAATGTATACATAGAGTATTTTCTCTTCAGCCTGACTTAGGCACGGAGATCAGTCCAGAGTGCCAGCTCAGCTTCTCTAACAAACACAAGACATCTCAGCTGATGCTGCAGTATTTCCTATCCCAGGGTGAGGGCAGGGGAATGTGACAGGGAGGCAAAAATATTAAACAAAAACCCCACTTGCTGACAAGTGGAAAGTGCATAACAAGGTTTTCTTACCTTTGGAGCCATCTAAGGTGATACCAGAGAGGAAACACAAGCAGTTGGTTTGCACTGGGCTTCTGCATTAGCAAAGCTCTGTTTCTGTCCCTTTCTCTTCGGCTCTGTAGTGTGATCAGGTGATGGAGTTCTCCTGGAGTGCCCTCTGGAACATCACTGATGAGACCCCCGATAACTGTGAGATGTTCCTTAATTACAGCGGCATGAAACTGTTCTTGGAGTGCTTGAAAGTAAGTGTGTCTGGTTTCCTCTAGCAGAACGCTGGCATTAGCAGTGGAGATGCAGATGCCTGGGCAGGATCCCTGGCTATGCTAATCTATAAGCAGTACTTCCTATATTGCACAAAAAGAAAAGGAGAAGCTTGCATGTTTTCTTCTTTCTCACATCCATCCACCTAACCAGCAGAACAGAGAAACTTACACTCAACCCATCTTCTACACAGTCCTCCTTAAGTAGAGCAGCAGTGAATAGTGGGCCCTGGCCTTGATTCTCTCATTTCACATGTATCTTGAACACTAGAGATCCCATTTGGCATCTGCTAAACAACCATTACTGACTACCCAAAAATACTCAACCCTCCTAGATGTGCTGTACAATCTTTCTCCAGGATTGCTTGTTCTCAGCATCACCATAGCCCTACTTCTGTATAATCCTGTTTTTTGCTTGCTTAGGAGTTCCCAGAGAAACAGGAGCTGCATCGCAACATGCTGGGCCTCCTGGGCAATGTAGCAGAGGTGAAGGAGCTTCGCCCGCAGCTCATGACCTCCCAGTTCATCAGTGTGTTCAGGTGAGTGCCTGGCTAACAAACAGCTGGGCTGGGGCAGGGCGAATGCTCTGGAGCTCTGCTCCTGAATCACCTGGAGACTTTTAAACCTTTGGTGCATCAGCACCTCTAAATGATCTCTTCTCTCTTGGCAGCAACCTGCTGGAGAGCAAAGCAGATGGGATTGAGGTATCCTATAACGCCTGTGGTGTGCTCTCCCATATCATGTTTGATGGTCCAGAGGCTTGGGGTAT
This sequence comes from Fregata magnificens, assembly GCA_013389945.1. Taxonomy (NCBI): domain Eukaryota; kingdom Metazoa; phylum Chordata; class Aves; order Suliformes; family Fregatidae; genus Fregata; species Fregata magnificens. Next base: position 245,832 of record WAAD01031095.1, read on the forward strand.
ATGTGAGCCCCACCGAGAGGAAGTTGTGAAGAGGATGTGGGCAGCTATCCAGAGCTGGGATATCAACTCCAGGAGAAATATCAATTACAGGTGAGGAATAGAGAAGTTTGGCCCACTCACCTAGGAGCCAGGATTGTCAGAGGAAGCAAGCACTGACAGAGAGAGGGGAAGAGGTATAGCCCAGCATAGAGGCTCTGTTTAGAGTGAAGCAGAAACATCCTCGGGGACATATTTAGTGAGGGCTTTACATCTTCGTTGGAAACATGTTACACAGGCTGCTGAAATTAGACACCTTGCTTGGCAATTCCTGTGGGAGAAGTGTGGGAGCCCAACAGAATTTCTCCTGCGTGTTTCTGGTGAAATTGCGTAGCTAGGAAATCCATGATCTGACTACCTGGGACTGCCTAAGCATTTTCCTGTGAGACTGCTGTCCTTTGCACCTCCTTAGGTCTGTTTGCTTCTGAAAGTCACATGGATTGCTGTAGCTTTCACTCTCCTCTGGGGGATATTTAGACACAGTTCCCAGAAATCCCTTCAAGGGTTAATACAACTGATGGAATCCTCCTTCCTGTAAGAGGGTATCAGGTACTCTGTATTCCCATAGTGCCTGGCAGGGATCCAGAATGAATGGCATTCTAGTGCCTGAGCTACAGTATAGACACGTTATTGTCAGGAGAAACACCGCAACCATTGCACGTGAGCAGCCCACTTTGGCTGGGTGTAATTTTGCTTTGGCCCCTCTATAGAAAGATCAGTGCTGCTGGGTTTCAGCTGTCATGAGGAAACGACTGACAGAGGATGGAAATCAGTTCTTGGACTCAGTTGCATTTGTTGCAGCTATTTATTTGGGCAGCATGTTTATGCTAAAATGGTAGGGCCTGTAAGCCTGCTAGTATTGCCGTGTGACACAGACTTAGTCTTTGATGCCAGAATCTTTGACATGCCAATGAATTTACTGCTATGGTATCTACGAGCACAGAGTTTGTATTTCTTTCAGTGGCAAAGGTGCTGAAAGAAGCAGGGCTTGGATTTTAACAACTTCTGCAATATTTCTGTGCAGGTCATTTGAACCAATCCTTCGACTTCTTCCACAAGGGATCTCCCCAGTCAGCCAGCACTGGGCTACCTGGGCACTGTATAACCTGGTCTCTGTCTACCGTAAGTTCCCTTTTTGAAATCACATCCACTGCACTGTAAAAGTTGAGGGTGTGGATCTGAGCTTGTTAGCAGAAAAAGTCTTCCCAGTTTCTCTGTGTAGGTAGAAAGAACCTTCTTTGAGTGATGCAGGAATGTCCAGGCAGCACAGCCAAACAAGAAACAATGAGACTTAGTGTGTAGGAAATTCCTTCACTGTTTTGATCCTTCTGGCCGTGCTGTTATGTTCTCAGCCATTTTGTGCCTGTTGTTTTCACAGCCAGGGCACCCCAGCAGGCTGGCTCCATAAAAAAGAAAAGTTGTGTGGCTTCTCAGGCCACAGGCTTCTCCTTCCCCTCCTGCCACCCTTTATACTACTCTTGTGAAGGTTCACAAGGACCTATTTTATTCTTTTCTCTGCAGCTGACAAGTACTGCCCACTGCTGATCAAAGAAGGTGGGATTCCCCTTCTGAAGGACATGATTAAAATGGCCTCAGCACGGCAAGAGACCAAGGAAATGGCCCGGTAGGAAACCAATGCACTATCATCAAACATTCAATTTAGCTTTAGTTTAGTTTTTATTCTTCTACATCAAGTAAGGCTACCAAAGAAAGGCCTGTACCGATGTGTACGAGGGGTAAGAAGCGAACACAGGAGAAGAGCAGGAAGAAGAGGATGAAAACAGAAGACTAGAGAGATGTTCATAGGTGGGCAATACACACAGATCATTCAGGGTTGATGGATGCCGGGCAAATTGGTTATAGGAGTGGCTTGTTGGACAGGGGAGCCACGTGGCTAATTGCATTTCTTACGCCAATAGTCTCCAGGCATCGCTGTTCTCCATACCTGTGTGGGCTTCCTGTCTCCAGAATCATATTGGCCTGTCAGTAACATTGCTCACTGCACAGTTAAAATGAGAGGATTTTTCAAAAGGTGGAGGGAGTTCATGACCTTTGTGAGCTTCCCCAACTTACTTTGTTATGTGACCTTCCTCTGGAGTCACTTTCAAAGCCAGCTGCAGTTTCTAATCATTGGCAAACTGAGAGCTGTAATTGCATACCTGCAGGATGAATATAAAAGAGAGATCGGCTGGGTATATGTACCTTGTGGGTGGGCAGCAGGCATTCCCCATAGCTGAAGGGTTGCTAAATGCTGGAGGTGACAGAAGCCTGCAGAAGACTCTCGCAGTTAGGCAGATTGTGTATGGTGATGGGATGGTGCAAGAACAGTGAATGAAAAGAACAGGAAAGCAGGGAGATGACAGCAGAGTGAATGACAAACATCTGTATGCACGTTTCCTGATGTGATTCAAAGTTATCTGACGATTCGGGAGTGGGGGTGATGAACAAACGGTCATGTATGGATCTGGACGTACACTAACATGACTTGAAATTCCGAGGGGATGAACTGTGAGCTCTGAGCTGCTTTTGTGGAGTATACTGGTTTTGACACAAGTATCGGTTGATGCAGATCTCAAAAGAGACTGCCTGCTGCAAGCAGTATACATTTACATAGAGATCGAGCTGTTGGACAGTTCTTATGTTACTGTGCCACAGCTGTCATGCAATAAGCTTTAAACTAAACCCTCTCTCCTTGTCCTTGTTTTATCCATAGGAAAGTTATAGAGCACTGCAGTAACTTTAAGGAGGAGAACATGGACACTTCCAGATAGAGGCAATCATCTAATGCCTCTTGCCAGCACTGTATCCAGCTTCTCTCTAATTCACTGTATATAGGGAGGACTCTTTCTTACCAGCTTGCCTGTTGGAAGGAAACTTTATGTGTGTGTGTGAGACCCTCAGTAGATGAAGGTGAACAGGGGAGGGCGGAGGGACTTTTTGCACAACAAAATGCTTTCCTTAAATTAGTGGACTTTTTTGTTATGAAGTTTCAGGTTGAAGTTCTGTGTGTATGATTTCTGTATAAAAAGAAAACAAAAAACAAAGACAACTCCATTACGTATCTTTTAACCTTTTTATTTTAGACCACACAGAGAGCCTCAAATGATCATGAGCTTGAAGACCTAGTTGTGTGATCGCTAGTGTGACATTTTTATTTCCCACTTTTTAGAAAATTCCCTTTTGCTGTATTGCATGAGGTCCTGTAATGTCTGCAAGAACACCAGTCCTGAATCGGTATTGGGGGCTTAATTGGGTTACAGGCAGTGACGAGTTATTTATTTGGTTAGAGAGGTTGGGGGACACAATACCAGAGAGTTAGACCAAAAGAACTGACCTTTTTAGTGATATTTGTAAAGGGAAGAAATGGGGAAGAAAGATCTTTCAAGTCAATTCCCTCCCTTAAGGGTTTTTTGTAGAAGACTCACATTAATGGAAGCATTGCTAACTGTATGTGGGTCATTCGGAAATAAGACATTCCCATTAAAGTCAAGAGGTCTGTTTTGTCCCCTTGGCAGTACAGTAGGATCTGCCAGCCCACGCAGCCTCGTAAGGTCAGGGATGACCAGTAAAACCAGTTACACATCCTTGGCAACACGGAGCTTTTCTCTCTAAGGGAGCCTGTGCAACAAGGAACAAGGGTTGTTCACAAAGGGCTACACATCTTCATTCCAGTCCTTCACCACCATTTTAGTTGTGTTCTGTTTTATGGGGAAGGGCTACAGATGCCAGAGAGCGTATTTCCCCTCTGCATAATAAGCTCTACTAGGCCCCAGTCCAGAGCAGCTCGTACCATTTGTGCAAGCCCCAGTAATGGACTGGAGCTGGTCTACTCTTTTTCAGTCTGCATCAGTGCAAGCCGTGCTCAATGGCAAAGTAACCTCCCTTTATAGGAAGCTCACTGCAGCACAAATGCTGTAATTGGAGGCATTAAAGTCCTCTCCTGAGACTGGGGAGTCTCCAGACACCCTTTGGAGGGTGATCCCCTGAAATAGCACCTCTTGTTCCACCCCAACATCTTCCCCCTCTTCTGGGAAGCACAAGGCCCTATTCTTATCTGACTCCCACTAGCACTAACCAGTGCAGTCCTGCTCGCATCAGGAGCATTACTCCAATTTACATGATGTAGGGGAGAGGAGAGTCCCACTAATCTGGTCTTCACCTGTAAGACTCTAGACCTATAAAGGCTCAAGAAGCCAAAGGCCAAGGTTTGCCTCACAGCCAGGCACTCAACAGCACATTGTGCAGTCCATGCTTAGAGCCCTCTGCTTGCCACAGTTCTTTCACAATTCACAAATCTTCCCTTAGAAGGGATTTAGAAAGGATTTTATGTCTGGTAGCAGTAAGAGGAGACCATGGCCATGCGAGTTGGGACATTTCAGGCCTCTAGGCACAGTAACCCTCGCTGCTCTCTTCCCTTGTATACATTGCTCTCAGATTTGACTCGCTGCTATGAGGTTCTTCTAATGCTCAGAGTTAATGTTGTCATTGCTGAGCACATAATAGACAGATCCTAGATACACAAACTGACACTTTAAATGACAGAACACAGCTGCCCTGGAGAGGTTTACTTTTTCTGCCAATATGGTGTTACTCAATGTCTTTTGTTTTTTTCCTTTTTAACCATACGTCATTTGTTTTGATATTGTGAGATCTGTACTTTTTTCTTTAAGTATTTTTCAAACTTATATATATTTTTGTGTCACTTTTGAATTGTTTTCATATGATTTGCAAAACTTGACGAATTATACTTTTTTGCAGTCGTTTGATTGAAATGTATTTTTCTCTCTTTTATTCCTGTTCCCTAAGAGTTTGTGTCCCTATGAGCTTTGAGACAGAGAAGCTTATTTCAAGATCTGTTTTCTGTATAACATTTGCTAATCTTCCTTTTAGATGCAAAACTAACAGAGGCTGCAAATACTGCCAACCAGCCTCGGAGCGTTAGGGGAGTCAGGCTTTTCTCACTTAATTCTCCATTTAGTGCTACAGTCCTTTTGAAGTTGTTTCACGTGACGGTGCCACCCACTAGGTTTTCTTCCTTTCTAATGCCCATATAGTGAAAGCTCCTACCACTAAAATCAGCCTTGCATTGTAATCAGAGCCAAACAATCAGGCTTTACGCTGAGATTTTGGCACAACTACATCAAGGTTAACGAACAACTGATGGCTTGGTTCCATCTGCCTCAAGACCCCAAAGGTTTGGGTTTTTCAAACCAGTGCCCCTGTAAGTTCAGCTATTATTGAAGTCTCACCTGCTGCAAGCTGGACCATGGTATCCCAAACTAACAAGATCCAAGCTGCATCAAACCTTTGTTTCACAGATAACCTCTATCCTCACTGCTCACATAGCCTCATCAAGCTGTACCTGCACCTGAACCAGGATAAAAAGATTTCAAATTCCCAGCAACATGGAGATTAATGGAGTCAGGCCAGCCTGCCAGAAAAGCTTAGCCTTCTGAAATCTGTCACTGATCCCAGGGGGAAGGGGGAACTATAACTGGCCTGTTCCACCTAGCTACAGATAAGATTTTGAGTCAGGCCACCAGCAAGGTAAATTCCTGAGACAGCATTTTAAAAGAAATAGCATCCCTGTTAGAGTAACACGAGCTTTGGCTACAAGCTTCAATGTCTTCAAGCCAACAAACTTTGTGAGCTGAAAAACAACTTTTACTTTCAGTAAGGGGCAAAAGAGAGGAAGGTATCCTCTGAACACCTGAGTGTAATCCAGGAATTCCTGTAATCAGGAGTTTGAAACTAGGTCATACCTCGGTTTCCCTACCTGAAACAACAGGAGTTGTTGTTCCCTAGACATAATGCATGTACCATAACCTGAAAGCACTTTTTGGAGGCAAAGAGGAGTTAATGAATTGCTGCTGTAGATCCAGCGCTCAGGACAGAACAGGATAGTTGTCTGCAGACATCATACCAATATTCTGCAAAGGAGGGGAGGGCAAAGTGGCTGATATTTTGTGAAGGTCTAATGTAAAAGGGCAAGTTGGATACCCTGAAATGCTTGACTGTTACAGAGAAGCCTCTCAGGACTTCCAGCTTTGCCGGAGCAAAGGAGTGAACCAGGAGACTTCAACTCCACGCAGAATTATAGAGCCAACAACCAACCCTTCCCAGAAAACTAGAACAGGGTTCTATCTGTCAAATGAGAATCCAGCTGGAGAGAAGTTCATAGTGTGTAAAGATATGGCAGAGGGGCTCCTTGTACTCCGTAACTGTTGTCCCATTCAGACTCTTATTCATGTTTTCATTACTACATTTCCTTTAATATTCAAAAGCTTGGCAAGCAGAGCACGAACACAACTTGGTAGTTCTCTGCAGAGACTGTGCCAACAAAGGAACCCTCTACCTTGACTGTATGTAGTTTCCTTCCTGGCTGGAGGATGCCTCGTCATTCAGTGGCCGAAGTTAATGATACAGCAGTCCTCAGCATGCAGGGTGTCAGGTGTCTGCCATTTTCTCTGGAATAAATATGAGAGCAAATTGGTGGGCAACTTTCCACAAGTGCTTCCATTTTACAGGGTCTGTGGGAGGAATTGCTTATACAGATTGGCATCTACTTGCATAATGCTTAACAACCAGCAGCACCAGGCTTTCTCATCTAAACCAAACCAAGCCAAGGAAGTTTAGCACTGATATTTGTGGCAATTAGTAACATTGCAGATAATTCATCTGCCCCATCTGCATCATGGCTGCTATTACCCTGCCCCTACCTACTGGCTGAAATTATATCTGTTCAGCACCGAATCCTACCCAGCTTGTCACCTTGTTTGGGCTTCTGCTGCAGTCACTGGTCCCTGCAAAAGATGAGTGGGAAGAAAAGTCTTGGAGCTGTGAGCCTATTCCCCTCTCATCACTTGAAGAAGGCAATTAATTACCAGTAGAGCAAGAGCTATAGGGGCACTGCATTCAGGGACTACTCCACAGAAAAGATGTTTTCTTGAGAATGTTTAGGGAGGAGCCTGCCACAACTCAGGTGTTAGAGGGTAGCTTGTGCTGGAAAAAAAGAGAATTAGAAGTAGGGAAACAGCTGGTCCCCACGACAACCATGTGTATGAAGCACAGAGGGTAATGGTCATCAGAAATGGATGAAAAGCAACATAGGGGCTGGATGAGAAGACAGCACTTAAAAAAAAGGGATGAGGGAGATTTCCTGCTGAACTGAAATGCTTCTGCTTTAGCAGACTATATTTTGATTTCATGTAATTGTCACTGATTGTCTCTGTAATTCTTTTCTTGTTTAAAAAAAGTTTTTAAGCTAACCAAATATGTATTTCCTTGTTTTGCTTAATGAAAATAACCTCAGTTATTATGAGCAAGCATCTGCTTTTACTCTGTCCATTGACCTGCCTAATGTTGAGAGGCCTGGTTCAAATGTTTGTACATGGTGAAACCAAGCAAAAAAAAAAAAATGCACAACTGTTGCTTCCTTACAATTCTGAATGAATTAACTTTTCTGTTGTATCCATTGGATACCCGCTGTGTATTAAACCTAGTGCTTAACAATGTCTTCTTCCTTTGGTCTATGAATGTGGTTTATTTAGTTACATTACCAGTCCATTTGCTGTCATATATTTCATTAAAAATGAAAGGAACTGCCATGTGTTGATGATGCAGTTCAGTGGCTTTTCCTTTCATCACTCCAAGGGATACAATACTGTTTGTCAATACAAAAGAGGCGTGGAGGAAGAGTGTATGGTTACGAAATTATGTGAGGAGAAAAAAAAATCAGAACAATATGACCGTACAGATTGCCTCTGAACTCTGTAACGGATCTGTGGCTTGCATTCCACAGCCTAAGTTTTGTAAGTGGGCAGGAGCTGAGTACTTAAGAAAAGACTCTAGCGTAAAACAGTCAATCATCTGCTTTAAGGCCAGCATGACTTTCTTCTTAAGACCCTGGTCCTGCAAGGGTTCAACTGCCACTTAATTCAATGCTCATTGTAAACTCCCTAAAGGATCAGACTCTAGGTGACTGAAGTAGGAGGAGGAATCATGTGAAACTGAACTGCCTCTAGGAAGCTGAAAATGTACCGTGTTGTGCAAGTACAGAGAGATATCTTAGGCTTCCAGCAGCATGAAATTCCTAGCTGGAATGCCATAAGAATCTAGATTCTCCACTCAGAAACTTGTTAGTAGAGGCTTTCTGGAACTAAGCCTAATTTCAACCAGTCATTTAGGTTGAAACCCTTGAGACAGAGATAAGTTTTGATGTCTAAGACAGGTTTCAAAGCTCAAAGATAAAAAGCGTAACATGCACCAAATTATTCTAATCGCAAAGAGAGCGAGAATACATTCCTTAGGACAGATTATTCTAGAATATCAAAATGTTTCTACTTTCAAGTGGGTAATATTGTTACTACTCAAATTGCCTTCATTAAGCTTTAACATTTACACCTCTCTGCAAAGAATGGAAAGGCACTACCCACCTTTTCTTTCTGTTTGTAGACAGAGCCTGATGTTACTGTTCTGAGCTTCCTACTGTTCTGAAAGGCTTCCTTTGCAACTCAAGGAACAGAAAGATTTTCAGGATATGTGAAGCAGGCAGGGAATAGCAGGACCATCTGTATATGAGGTTTGACAAGCACTGATGCAGTCTATGAGGTGTCTGAGGGAGGATTTCTGTAGGTTTTGCATTTACCTAGAATAAAAAAAAAAAGAAAGCAAAAGGATTTGAATGATTGTTGGAAATTTAGACTACAATTTTTGTTAACATTTCAACAAAGCTGTCTCAGGTGAACCATTTAAGCAACCTGTGCAGCCAGGTGCTTTCCTGGAATCAGCAGGTGGCCACTGACTCACTTAAAAGAGACTAAAATAATCAAGACCACCCCATTTGTGGTCAAACAATACCAAGGAATCAGCTACTTTTCAGGTACTGGAGGATAAATTTGCAAAGAACGTGATTTTTCTTTCCAAATTTTTACTGGGGAAGAAGGTAACAAAAGCAACAAGATACATCTATGTTAAAACTGAAAAGGGTTTAAAGAGAAAAAACTGATTTCAGAACTTTTACAGGCCTGTGATGGGATTCATCTCCCCTAAATAGACAGGCACTCAAAGTGTAAATGTGTACATCTAAGCTAGTCTTCTTAGCTTTTTTTGTTGTTAGCAAAAGATAAAGACACATCTAGGGTGCAATTCAACTACTTTTAGATGTCTGCTTTCAGGTGAGAAGGACCATTCTCTAGACGTGCCTGCTTCCCTCTGCTCCTGTCAGGGGAGTCTAATGACCTTGCTCAGATACAAGTGTCTTCACTGCAGACATCTGAAGTTAGATCAAATCCCACCCCGGCGGCCTCCTACCAAAGTTATGTCAGGCATTCTACAGGCTCTGTTTGCATTAATAGGGCTGTCTAAATGCGTTCAGCCAGGCACAACCTCTGTATTTCTCTCTAAGGGATGGAAATCAACAGATGAAATGATCAAACTGGCGAAACCAGAGTTAACGCACTGTGGTGCGGCATCTCACCCAGACAGCACCTTGAGCTCTCACCTTCAAACAGCACGCCTCTGCGAGACCCCTTCTATTGCTTACACGTACAGTTAGCAGTATTTTTCTCGGGTGTAACTATGACATGCAGTTTTACTAGCGACGCTGCCCTCAAGGCGCCAGCCCTGTGCTCCCCACAATAGCTGCTGAAATGAAACCCGGCTGACGGCCAAGGGGCCCTGCAGGTCCCGGGGGGTCAGGGTGGGAGGACAAGCGGGAAGGAGGGCTGCAGGAAAGCGCCTTTCTCCTGGGAAAGGCCCCCGAGGCGGAGGGCCAGCATGCAGGGCAAAACACAGGCAGGCGGTGTGAGGGGAAGAACGGAGGTCCAGGGGCTGCAGCCAGGCTTCCCCCTACAAATACAGGGGGGGAAGGAAAGAGGCCCCGGTTCCCACTCGGGGGAAGCCGAGCCTGAGGTCTCAGGACCCGGCCCGGCCCTGCTGCGGGCCCTCAGCCCCCCTCGGCGGGCCGGGCCACCTCAGGGCGCAGCCCGAGGCCACGCCGCCGGCAAGAAGGAGCCCCGCTTCCCA
>WAAD01031096.1:0-12958 GCA_013389945.1 Fregata magnificens
ATATATAAATATATACATGTACATATGTATTTATGTATATACATATTATACATTATGTATATATAAAGAAGCCTTTGGTACACCAAGTCAGATCATATTAGTGACAAGAGCAGGTTAGCAGTAATTTAAACTTTCATTAGGTTCCTGCTAGTATCTCTTCAACTTCATCACTCCCTGACAAGCACAAGGGGAAAGGATATGCCACTTTTCCTTTTCCAAGTATGCTATATTCAATAATGAAAGTAATGTTTTTAAACTCTATGTTTTGAATAGGAGCTTTTAAAACAGAATGTTTTGAATAAGACTGAGGTGTAAGGATCCACCCTGGGGCAGAACTGACCAGTCAGAAGTTAGAGTGAGGAAAATGAAAGGCATGAGAATTAAGGACTGTTTTAGAGAAAAGTAAGCAGGCCATATGTGTGTGTGTCTGTGTGTATATATATACGCACACATTATTGTCATATTTCCACTGAGTAATTTTGAAAAGCAGTAAATGTTCAGAAATAATTTACTTTTTTGAAAAAATCCCATGATTTGAATGATATATTCGGACCATCCCTAGCAATTGTTAGTGCTGCTGGTAATTATTGAAGACTGAAAAGCTCTTGTTATGTGCATATGTGATAAACTCCCCAGAGATGGCATGGCAAATATTAAACCTGCTGTATATGCTTGATTTGAACCATAAAAGCAAGTGTATAATCAAATAAAACAGGCCTATAAAGTGCACTCACACTTCAAAGCTTGTGATTAAAATGTCTTTGTTGGGTTCAATGTTTATTGGGCTTCAATGATTTCTAGAGCAAATGTGCTTATTTTACTCAAGGCTTGATCTGTCCCTTTCCAAGAGCTAAGAGGATCTTTTTGTTGCATTTACCTCTGTGCGGGACGTAGGGTGGTGGATGTCAGCCGGCATGGTTTTGACAGGTCTGCTGTAGTGTGATGGACAACAGGGTCTGGCCCTATGCAGGCAGCGTGCTATTCCTTCCTATGTGGAATGAGCAGCCAACACCAGCTTCCAATCCAGCCCTCATGCTGGCAGTGCCCAGCTGGTGGATGTAATGGACACAAAGACATTTTAAGCCTACAGCTATGCATACATGTTACCCCAATATAGGTCAGCGTCTGAATTTATACAGCATTAGCTAGACAGTGGTAGTTGTTTGACTGACCTCTCTTTTTCAGTTTCTTAATCACAACCTTGGCTGTTTGTACTGGTTTTGACTGGGACAGAGTTAAATTTCTTCATAGTAGCTTGTGTAGTGCTATGTTTTGGTTTGTGATGAAAGCAGTGTTGATAATACACTCAGCTATTGCTGAGCAGTGCTTGCACAGTGCCGAGGCCTTTACTGCTCCTCACCCTGCCCCACCAGTGAGTGGGCTGGGGGAGCACAAGAAGCTGGGAGGGGACACAGCTGGGACAGCTGACCCCAACTGACCAAAGGGATACCCCATACTATATGGTGTCGTGCTCAGCAATAAAACCGGGCTGAGGTGGAGGTTGGCCAGGGCTGCCATTGCTCGGGTACTGGCTGGACATCAGTCCAGCTGCGCATCACCACAACCATCAGTTGGTGGCGAACAATTTTTTTTTTTTTTTTAATCACTTGTGGTTTTTTGGTTTTGGTCTTTTTATTCTCTTTGTTTTCTTTTTTCCTTCTTTTTTTTACTTATTAAACTGTCTTTATCTCAACCCACAGGTTTTCACACTTTTACCCTGCCATTTCCCTCCCCCATCTCACTGAGTAGGGGAGTGAGTGAGCGGCTGTGTGGTGCTCAACTGCCTACCAGGGTTAAACTATGACACTCTTGTACATATATGAGTGTGCATATGGATGATTCCTGTGAAGTAGCTAAGATGCTATAAATCCACATCTCCACTTGCTTTGATGTGCCTTGTGTTGCCCTCCTCTAGATACACTAACCTGTTTCTTGTGATGCCAGATACTGGAAAGCAAATTCTATTGATAAGATTAAAATATGTCACAAAGAAGAGATATTAATATATTTGTCACTTGTCCTACTACATTTCCCTTTAGGGTTTATAGCTGTGGATCTACATGGGCTCCCTTTTGCTTTGAATAGCGTAACCCTGTATAGGAACCTAAACAATGAATCTACTGTTTGGAATTGCGTGGTTTCTAAAAATGAGCAAATATTTAGTCCCATAAGCCACAAAGAACAGCAGAAAAATACAGTTATGGAGAAAGGCTGATGAAGGGTTGGATGCAATGCCAGATTTCTGAATGACATGGGAATATTTCACAGCGGTGGGATTCTTGAGTGCAGCCAGACAGCAAAAGGGACCTTTCTATAATATGTAACTTCTATGAAATAGTCTGTGAAAAGTTTGACATTAAAAAAGTCAGATGAAAAGCATAAACACAAAGATTTTAAAATAATCTTGAATGTAGGCTGCACTGTGCCATCAGTATCTTTCAGTGGTTTTGACAGTCATTCCCTCTTTTAAAACAACCAATGGAATAATATACCAATGTATTTGATATAGGATAAGTGTACTGTATAAGTAAGAGCAACATTCACATTTTCAATGCACAAATACCATTTCAAATTGGCATATTTTTATTGCATTTGGCTGTTTTTCTAACAGTTCCATGAAGCTCTTACTTATGTAACCAATACTCAAAGCGTATTAATTTACTTCTTTTATCTTCTGGTATAAACTTTGGAAATGCAAAACAGTATTTTTGATTTTGCAGTTCTTCTTCCTCGTGCATAATCATTTCAACCCCCCCCCAAACCAGGTGTAAAATGTTACTGCCTGAATATCCTATTATGGGAAATTCTCTGCCTACTTTGCACAGATCTAAATGATTAGATAAATTATCACACAGAGAAAATAATCTCATAAGGAAAATAGGTTAAAGGGGGGAAAAAAAAAGAAAAAAAAGCACAGCACATTCTTCTGAAAGTGGAGCAAATGGTTGGTAAGTTCAGAATAAAATAGTACTTTCCTAGTCTCCTTTCTTCCACAGATATTTATCCTCAACTATGTTTCCACTTTAATTTTTAATCCTTAAACACTGGAAAAAAAATTGACATTGATTTAACTGGAATGAGACTAGATCCTTTTTCGTAAAGTGTTTTGAGTTCAAGTAGTTCTGGGTCAGCATTAAGATTATTGGCTAGATCAGTATGTTTATTTCTTAAATCCAAAGATGTCTGCCTGTATTATGTACTGTTTCATTCTTATCTTCAATACTTCCTTGAAGTGCTACTAGATTTAAGTGAAAGAAAAAGGGTTTGAAGAGTAGATGATAATGCCATCTACATTAAAACAAACAAACTCGATGTCAAAAATGCATAGTTATGGAAATAATTATTTTTCTCCTCCAGTTTCACAAAAATCTTTAAACTGTATTATACGTTCCACTTACTTAATAATTTTGCTTAACGCTGCAAAATGTATTTCATTTGGTGCTAAAGAATGAATGGTCAATGACTCACATATATTAATTCAGGAATATCTGCCTGCTTACAGATAAGAGTCAGGGGAGGAAGGCAACTGTGTTGAAACTCTTTCTTGAAAAACAATATTTTCCCATATTGAAAAAAAAAAAAATGCAGTAGTAGTAGTTGATTAGTGGATTGACATTATTTCTCAGATGTCATTATGTGGAGAAATGCTCAGGTACTTTAAATCCTTGCTGTGTCAGTCCCCAGTCTTGAAGTATTTTAGAATTGTTGATCTTTCAAACTGCTGATAGTCTAAACTGAAGAAGTATATGAAGTTCTAGTTATTCGTCTCATGGTGAAATTAAAATGACCTCCGTATTGTGTTTGGCTTTTGTTCTGTTTTGTCTTGTGGATTTTTTTTTTTTTTTATGATTGCACAAAACCAACTTATTTATACTGATTTCTCGTAAGGTAAGGAGGAAAAAAAAAAAGAAAGAAAAAAACAAAAAATGTATGTAATCCCAGAAAGGAATGTTGTATATTGTGAGCTTAAGAAAAACAATTGTGGTTGTTTGGCTCAGGGTTTTGTGTTTAAACATAAACTACAACCCATTTTTGGCCTCATTTATGGAATTGGTAAACACTGGTGGGGGAGAATGTAATTATTGTACACTGTGGCTAAGTCTGTTTCACCCAAAGTGATTTAGTTAGCACAAATGGTAATGTATAATGAATGTATTTTGAATGTATAATGCTCTTCCTTGCAGTGCTTGTTATCAGAAGTAGTCAATGCCAAAATTTTATTTTTACATACAATGTATTTTATTCTAATTACATTAAATTAATTTGACCGGAAAAAGAGCGATAACAGTGTGGGGAGAATGTGAATGATAGTTACAAACACGCAGAGAGCCAAATGGAATTAGTTTAGAATTTTTTTAATGATTGTCCTTTTTAATAGCTGGGTGGGGTGGTGACTGAGACTGTATTTTCAATTACTCTTCAGGTCATTAATGTTGATTACATTCTTCTTCTAACCATAAGTCTTTATTTAATGAAAATGTATGCCACCCACTAAGCAGGCATGTAGTTAGGGAACAATACAGCAGGATTTGATTGCCCTATTAACAATAATCATCATGAGACTTTGGGAGTAATAATTTAATGACTTCTTGCACTCTTGTGCTACTTTTTGGTGGTGTTCATTTAGCATGTACTACAGTGATATCTCTAATGAAATTAAATCTCACCAGCAAGCATTATTAGCTAGAGATAGGCAGGTATTGAAATACCAGACCTAACAGGGTTCCAGCGACTGCCATCTGTGGACAAGGTAACTGAATTTGAGTAAAGCAGGGTGGCCTCTCAGAAAGGTAATAAATAATTTTCAGTGACTGACAGGGTTCGTGTGGATGAGATTGGGGGGTAGAGGGGGAGGGAAATGTTGTTTTGTTTCTCTTTCTCCTCCTCACAATACACAGTCATTGCCAGCCTTGTGGATAAAATGCAAGGCAGGTGGCACAGAGCTGGAACTGACGCAATCAGAGAAAATGGTGGGACAGCTGAAAGGTTCCCTTTTATGGGGCTCAGTCTTGCTTACAAGAAGGTCAGCTGTAAAACTCTCACCTGATGGGTGCACCTCTGGTCACACTCTGTTCCCTAAAGAATTCCCTTTTCTGCACTCTGAATTGACTGGTGAAAATCATTTTGCAGAGACAAAAAATGAGCTATCACAGAAGACATTTTACTCAATCTTATATGAAGAACTACAGTGAGTGAGGGTAGCTGCTGTTGTTGTCTGTGCCTTCAACATTTTGTGCCAGAATGGAGGACTCCATGTCTCAGTTATCTGGTTACATACTTGCACATATTTTCTCCTCACTCAACTAATTCTCTGAACTTTATCATACATATTCAAGCTAAAGAGTACACTTAGTAAAGTTGTACTAAACAGAGACCTACTATTGAAAAAGCGTTAACCACAGAAACAGTGTGCTCTGAGCATCCGAAGAACGTGGGCACGCAAGAATGAGGAGTCCATTGCCTGACTAGTGGTGTGTGAGGTCAGCTGCATGCATGCTCACAAAACCCAACGTAATTATTTTCCAAAACCTTTCTTCCAGCGTAAAGCACACTTCAGTCAGTGTATCAAAAAAAAAAAAAGAATTTACTCTTTGTGAGATATTGCTTGAGATCGTGTTTGATTACATCAGTCTATCAACTGAGACTCTGTCAGTGAGTGGGTGAGTGCTCCTGCTCCATTCCAGTGCAAAGTTTACTGTCGTCTGCTGAAATCAATCTGCATAACACCAGACTGAAACTCTCAAGGGACTTTCACAAGGCCAATAACCACATCTTAGCTTGGAGGCAGTGGCTAATAGTTGAAAGGCTGTAAAGAGGTAGCTTCCTAGAACCTCACTGGCATAACTGTTGATCAGTAAACCTAGTGCACCTCAGCGTGAGATCAAAGTATAAGTCACTTTCAGCACTGGCTGAAGGTAAACATTCCCACTTACAGCTGTGAGATGGTTTAACAAGCTGTTCTTTATTATATTCCACTAGTTACTAACTGCTTTGGAGCCTGAAGTTCGTACTTGGTTCGTTGGCAGTCCATCAACTGGTCATATTGCAGAACGGAGGAAATTTAAGCTTTCCAGGAGGGCTTATTCACACCCAAAGATAACAATGGAGATTTAACCTTGTGATGTTAAACAAATTAATCTTCAGCTCACACATAAGTATGGGCAAACCTAATAATGCGTACATAATACAAAAAGGCAATGGAAGACTTTGTTGTCTAAAACAAGCCACAAGGAATATCTGAATTCCCAGTAAAAAGGGAATTTAGGCTACCACATCAGGTCAAAATAAAATGTTTGTGATTGTTCTTCATCTCATTTATGTTAAGCTGATTGGGTATTTATGCTTTGCTCTGTACTGGTGGCAAAACCTCACACTATGTATGTGCTGCAGTAATCTCATAACTAGCGCAGTGTAGCAGCTTCCTTTGGCCCTAGAGTTTCTAATATTGCTTTCATTCTTACTAGTCTCCTTCATGCTGTCTGATGCAATTGGTTAAAGTTCAGTTTCTTGACTTGCACCTGGTGATAAAGTCGTGGATTATGTGGATTTTAAGATGACTCCATAATCATGTTTTCATTACACTTGAAACACGCATTTAATGTGTTTTTCTACCTTTACATATAAGAGAAATCGTGCTTACACTTCAGAGAACTTTTCACATCATCTCTTTAAACTGCTGTGGATAGGAATACTTCCAGAGTGGAAAGAGTGGGAAGACCATAAGTAGTTAAAAAGTAGGCATTGTGTCCTAGAAGGTAATAAGAATGTAGATATACTCTTGATATAACTTTACAATATATGCCACCTGTCTAAGTAAAACTCCCTAAAAACGTAGAGAGAATCCAATATAATTCTGTATTTAATGTAAATATAGAATTCTGTAGTTATCCATATGATTAAGGAGGTTATATCCAGCTCTGCACTGAGGCTTGCCCTAAAGTTTATTCAGCGGGCAGGAGAGTGCTGTTGGCCACAGCCCTTACCCCTTGACCAGACCTCCTGTGCTGTGCAGCACTTGTAGGCCAAATGTTTCCCGTAACTCTCAGGCGGATTGAATATGCACTGTACCGTTGTCCCGGGAAAGATGAGAGTCAGGAGCCAGTGGGTGCTACTAGAACAACTTCTGCTACCAGGGCACTCTTTCCTGAGCGGTTTGTTCTCCTGCGTGTACCTGGATGGGCACCTGCCTGCTGATGGCAGAGAGCAACAGTCCCTGAGTGATAAAACAACCATCCCAGATAAAAATTTGCCTAGATGGAAGGGCAAAAACTTACTAGCATTGTTCTGTGAAAAGGCTCTTGGGAACTTTCCAAGCTTCAAGTGATTAGAAAGGCAGGTTTGGTACCTGTTCAAGTAACCTGTTTGTCACAAATGGCTCTTCTTAACTGAGGTGAAGGCACAAACCCACTGATTTTGACAGAAACTGGAATCCAGTCCTTCAGCAATGCAAGTTAAAGTTTGAGCTTAAGTATCTTACGTATCTTTCTAGGTCCAGGTTTCTGGTTTTGAATTGTTTAGTTGTTGCTGCTCTCCAGTAAGATCCATTTCAGTAACTGACACCTTATCTCCTTATCATTCTTAAGATCACTTAACAGAGGAATAAAACTGACCCAAATAGTCATTAGTTAACCAATTGCTATCTGGGCAAGTAGTAGAAATAAGTTTCATTGTTTATGGACTTTTTATGTTGTATCACAGGAAATTTGAGGACAAAACCTAGTACTAAGCATATACAGTGGGGAGCAGAAGGAAGTATCAGACCGCACAGAGCTTTCTAACAATACACGCAACAAAATTTCTGCGTAATTCTCTCACAAACTGTTAGTCTCCAAAAGTAATAAATGTGAGTGCCAAAAACTAGCTGCTGTGCAAGCTTATAGCTTTACAAGAATGAAAATTCAACCTGTTAAGTCTTGTGACTTCAGGGCAAGTGTCAATACAAGATTAGATGAGACGCAAAAAATGCAAAGAAAAAAAAATCCATTCTAGATGCTAAGTCTTGTAAGGCAGTATAAAGTATATCAGCACTGGAAGGCAGTATAACAGCAAGTGTTATGAATATCAGTCACAGAAAGTGTTTCTTTATATCCCATAAATTCACACAGTACAGTCTGTCCGGCAAACAATGTCAAAGTCAAAGTCAACTTTAATGGAAGTAGTATTTGACCCTTGATGCTCAAACCCAACCTGATGTTTTCTTCTATTCACAAAACTACATAATTTCAGGTCAAACAGAAAAAGTGTTACTTTACAGCATTTATCACGTTCAGGAAACATGCAACATGCTGATGACTTGTGTGGAGTGATTCTGGTCACAGGATAGCAGCTACAATGCTGCAGTGGTGTCTATTAAGATAGACTTTTGGTCACTTCAACAAAATTGTTTTATTGGCAACAGTGGGAAAGAGTGTGTCCCTTACTATGAAAAACAAACGAAATAATTTCTGTAAGGTCTTTTTATCATTTTTTTTGTAAGTGTGGTTCTACAAGATGTATTCCTAAGCTCAAGCTATTATTGCATGATTTAGCTCTCTGTGTAAACTTTACTTAGACTCAGAACCACATAAGATGTCTCCTGTATTTGACATATATTTTATCTTTATTTGTATCCAGTGAAGAGATGTCAAGAGGTATTTAATCTGCTCAAGTGTGGTATCAGATGGTTATTGTACAAAGCGTATCCATTGTATTTCAAGAGTCTTTGTCTTACTTGTTCATATGGTTGGTCTTTATTTTCTCCCACTTCAAGGAGTTCTATGCATTAATCTAAACTTTTAGAGGAAAAAAATTTGTCCAGGAATTTTTCACCTGCTGCCACATACAGCACACACAGTTTGAAAGGGTTCCACTTCGATCTCGCCCTGCTAATCTTTCCTAGCTCTTCACTTGAGTGGTTCTTCATCTTCCATCTGTCACACTAGGCAGAGACACCTTTGTCAAGCACCAGGAACTGATTTCTGTTAGATTCCTCCCTTGATTACCCTATCTATTGGTAACCTATATTGCTTACTTGAGAGTATTTTCTGAATATCTAAGGCAGATACAAAATAGCTGTATCTAAATCTCTTCTACAGAACTCTGACATTAAGAAAATTAAAATCTGTTTTAGTCATACAACATTAAAACTGTCGTTTGACATTTAAAGGATTGTTTGGTACAGATCTTCTACTGGATTTAAGTTGGCTTGCTTTTTGAATAGTATTTCAAAGGGAAATAAAACCTGCAAGAGAATTTTAGAAGTTTCTCTCAGAAAGTTAAAAACAAAAAGTAAAGTTTGACAATTATTCACTATAAAGGCTTTGATTTTAATGCCGGATACTTCCCAGAACTTCTAAAGCACAAAAAGAGAATGAAAAGAGCTTGGTGATTTGAGTTTTTAGGGTTATAATAATATTGATGCCAATATTATTAAAAAGTAATGGGAGACTTCGTAGATTCGGCGATTCTATGCCACAATTGAAGAGACAAACCTGAGAAAGTGTGATTTCTCCAGGACTTTGATTTTATGGAATGAACATGTTAATTCAATTTACTAATCTCATTTAAAAACTCTTCAGACCTGGATGTGGGGGGAGGTGGGAAACCAGCACCACAAAAAAAAAAAAAAAAACCACAGAAAAGGCAACAGAGAGTTTTCGTATGATTAAGAAGTAAAAGGAACACATGATTTTAGGGTGTTTTCCTTTTATGTTTTGCACCCTCATAGCTCACATTATTTACTCAATTCTTTGACACAGAACGGTGATTATTGCTCTCTTATCGAGGTATATAAATACTGTATATTCTTTAGCTTCACAGCTTCTCTAATTTATGTTCTATTTTGGTTGTATCTCTAACATCTCCAGAGACTTGAGCACTTTTCTTTCCTATTTATGTATCACTTATTTGGCATATAAGCATGGGAATGCTTTTCTGCTGAAGCTTTTTCCTTCGAATTGCTTCCATTCATACTGCTGTTGAAATAAGTGGTTTGGAGATTAATTCGTACTGGTGTACCTCTTCTGAAAAAAAGTTATGATTCGTAAAGATATCGAGTTCTGTGAAGCTCTAATAACTAAGAATTGAATGTCTGTCTAGAAAAGGATCAACAGAGCTGCAGGAAACCATTTACCCATGCAAGGGGAAGTTACTTAGCCATGAGAAATGTGCTCCAGTTTAGGATACTCATAACCTCACTTGCAACAACTTGGATGAAGAACAATAGAAGTAGCAGAGGCACATAGCCTTACAAAAACAGCAAACAGGTTGGGAAATAGTTTTTGGGTTGTTTTTTTTTTTTAATCTAAGGTGGAATATCTGGCAGAATATGCAAGTACTGTGTGAACTTCTAGTAGCATCAGTTGCCAGAACTTTTTTGCACCCCAGCTATATCGATATAGTACCATCTACATTAATATCATACCAGTGGTGGTAGAGAGTAACTAAATCCTTCATAATATATATACAGCTAATTGTTCTCCCTGAATAAAAACAGTTTCCCCATATTTTTATGGTGTCAAGTTAGGCAGTTTCCTACAACTACCCGCATAGATGTTGATAGTAACAACCAGGAAAAAATATCAAATTAGAACCTTCTGTAGAAGATGAAGGTTTTGGAAAATTGTTTTAATGAATGTCAGTTATTAGCAAAGTAGTGGGACTGAAAACTGGTTATTGTAAATTAATTTGTCTGTTTCAATATTTTATTAATAAAAGCCTCAAATTTTCGTGTCAGTATGTTTTTTCTGTGTAAAAACCAAGCTTTGTTCTCATTACAAATATTTTAAAGACCCATAGTAAAAAAAAAAAAAAAAAATCTGAGTGCTTTAACCAAAATATTGCCTTGACTCCAACTTTTAAAATTTGCAATACTGAGATACTTGAGAATTTCACAATATGACAAAACTTTCATAAGGCAGAAAAGATATTTTTAACAAATTCTCCATATAAGTACTCTATTGATGGAAAAAAAAGCTAAATAAATTACAGTGCAACTTTAGCTAGTCTACCAGGGAATCAGGACCATAGTCCGTTTCTTATGCCCTTGTTTCCTTTGGGCCCAGTCTCTAAGTTATTCGTTAAGGGTAATGTGTTTCTTAAACTGTATCCAGCCGGCTCTTTCTATGGGCACTTTTTTGTGTACAGCTGTTTATATTTTCAGATGTCTGTATTTGCACATGAAAAATATAGATGTGGAAAGCATTTGATTTTCTAAGCACCAGGCTGTTTTTTTCTGTTGAATTCATGTTTATATAGTCTATTGGATATAGATTATCCAGTCAAGATACACAGTAATGGATGTTGATAAATTCCTGAGGAACCAAAGAGCACTGGGTTTGTTTCCTTGAATAAAATATTATACATGTCTTCACCAAGATGGTATGAAATTTTTACATTCTTATAGATCTACAAAGATTTTGGATGCTTTGATAAGAGCACTAGGAAAACATTTTATACACACTGCCTCTCCACAGACATGATAATCTTTGCTCTCCGATATGATCATTGTTGCCTTTAACAGCATTAACATTAGGCAGAATTAAACTGAGTCTCCCAGGACTGTCAGTGCACCTGGATCTACTGCATATCTTAGTCACGTCCTGACATATATCCAGGTCTCATTCCAGTATATGCTGATCCTCCCCCAAGCCCAAGTTTCCAGTGGAAGAATAAGTAGAAAGAGTTTGTTGTGTGTTTCAGCGTGTCGCTTAGTTTAAACAAAGTGGGAGGCCAGGACAGTGATGTGTATCTGCTTGGAAGTTTGGACACACCCAGTCACATTTTGCAATACTTTACCATTGAGGTGATTCTGAAGTACGTTGTTGCACTAGAAATCTTTTTTTCTTCTCTTGAGTGTGGACCCTGTTCTGTATTAAATATTTTTAAAAGAAATCCATCTGAAGGTAGATGATGGGTGAGACAGTGAGAATATTGAGTTCAAGAGTTTAAAAATCAAGAAGGCTTTTGAATTCTAAACAAGTTTTGATTTGCGCACAAACTATCTATATATAAGCATAAAACTAGACATGAAAAAAAATAAATCTATAATAGCTGAACTTTCCAAAGAGAGAACCCAAGGTGCGATGGAACAGAAATAAATATGTTTATAAATACATTTTCTCCCCACCCACTGTGTCCTGGCAGCAGATATTCTTCTTATGGTTTCTTCTCAGCCTGGGAACAAGGTAATTATGAGACAGGCAGCAATGTCCATGCACTGCTCTCCAAGTCCTCAGGAAACCCTTTCTGTTTTCTAACCTGAGGTCTAGCTGGGTGTTTCTTCCCAGCAGGGGTATCACAGGCTGCAGGATCCACACTCCTCCAGTCTGTGCATTCATTCACACAACACGCAGAGAAGTGTGTGTATTCCCATAGTGCCTCCGCCTCTCAACCCCACTTCGTATTCAAGGAGCTTTTCCCAGCTGAGGATATATTTCTGTTTTAAGGAAGGTTCCTCCTGCTGTTTCTGCTAGAGATTTCACCTGGCCCAGGGGGTAAAACATGGAACATAGCCCTTACAAATACCTCTAGAGGAATATAGCACAGGAAGGTAGAAACAAATGAACAGAATTGATTCAAAGATGTAACACACTTTCAGTTTCTGCATATGAATTTAGCTAGCCCATTCCCACCTGTAAAAGGAAACAAACTGCAAGAAGAATCACTTGACCAGAAACACCCAAGAAGGTCATTGCAATGCTTTTGTTTGATGTTTTGGTGTTAATGAGTGAGTGAGTTAGTGAGAAAAGTCTTTGCATTCAATTTAAAGGCTTATCTTTTCCTGATTACTGCTAGCTTTGATGCTATATATTTTGTAATCTAAGGCTGGAATTTCAGATCATAAAAAGCAGGATTTTGCTGGAACCACAATAACATGTGGCCTAGCAATTTTTGTTATTTTTCTTGGGTTTTATGACAATTTTGTCCCAAGCCAAGGAATTTCAGAATCAGTAAGTTGTCACTTCTCCTGTGCTATATT
>WAAD01031096.1:19008-43251 GCA_013389945.1 Fregata magnificens
AGTGTAGAAATTTAGTTCTTTGCTGATAGTAGAACAGAAGAATCATCTGCCCAAACCTCCTCTAAAAGCTACTGGAGCTATGCCTGGGCTCTCTACTGCTTACGGCCTCTTACCTTCCTACCTTGTGTTAGTGAAGGATGAGCACAATATAGCGGAGTTGTGCCACACCTCATGCACAACCCTTCCTCCTCTGCAAGTCCTCTATACTAGATTAGTAGATGAAGGAGGCTCTAGCTCTTCTGGCTTTATGCTAACAGACAACATTGTTTCCCCTGCTGGGTAATCAAATAGTGCCTAGGGCTGGAGAATAACACAGTATCTGGCTTTTTTGCTTACCCTTAATTCTTCACAGCAAGTGCCTGCGAAATAATGGAAAGTATTATGGAGCAATTTGATTTCATGATTTGTTCATACTGATGGCAAAGCGTTCCCTAATTATATAATAAACATCTGTTCTGCTTGATTGAGTACCCTCAGAATAGAACCATTTCAGAGAGTCTTCTTTCGCTTGCTTAACCAATACAAATATCTTAATTTTGTATTTTTTAGTGGTCCCTGCAATGTGTGCTGACCTTCATTTGACAAAACTGAAATGACAGCAAGGAAAATGAATTATTGAAATGAAAAGGTGATTTGTAAAGCCTTTAAACTGTCCATTGAGTTGAAGCACAATAGCTCAGTAAGAAGATTTAGAGGCTACCATGTAGTCTTATGGAAAATTCTTATGCTCTTGAAAAACTTGGGTTTGATTTGTATACTTCCCTGACATCAGTAACCCTAGCTAAAATGGTAGCAAGTTTCTAGCTCTAAATGCCCCAAAAGGAGAAGAGGTCAATTCTTTGAGTTTTGAACTTTCTTCTTTCAAAGACTAGAGCCATGAGAGGAAGAAAAAAAACACCACAGGAGCTGTTTACAACATTGAAATGCATCACACACTGTTAGATCAATGGACTGCAATGGTAGGAATCTTTTATATGGAAGCCTGCAACAGCCCTGCTAGGACAAGTTACTGATGCAGCAGGGTTGGAGTATTTATTCTTTTATGTGCTTCACCAGGAAAGTCCTAAGTGTCCTGAAAGGAAACGGCAATCAATAACTCATCAGACATAATGTAAAATGGAACTAATGTTCAATCAATTAGGTACCATAACCATTCCATGAAAGTACCAATTAGAAATAAAAATAGTTTAAGTAATTAAGCAACCTTTTAAAAGCACTTAAGGTTGGGAACAATTCTGTTTTCACAAGTGGCATATTCTAACAAGAAACTCTTGTCAATAGCTGCCAGAGATGCATGGCTTCAGATGTTAAACTGGGTTATTTCCACAAATAGTATCTCAGTATAACAAATCTAGCATATTGAGTTCACTTAGATACCACAGTGAAAAAATTGTCATCTTAATTTAAATACATTTCTGGGGTTCCTGAAGCTGTTTTTCACATACCTACATGTATCAAAACCACAATGAAGATAGAAGGTAAGATCTATTTAATAAAAACAAAAATTCTGATTTTATATCTTACATTCAATTTGCTATCTGCTTCACCTGTGCAATACCTATGAGAATCAATTAAAGTGTTTTGGGCACAGCTGAGGGAGATATTGGTCCTTTTTATTATTATTAATTTATTTTTTACATCACAACTGAGGGATTTTAAATTTAGAAGTTCAACTCATTTCTGTTGGTTTTCTTTCCCCTTCTTATTTTAAGGAAAGATCTCCCAGAATCTCTAGGGAACAGAAGATAGACTTTAACCACTTTGTTTACTTTGTCTCTTGGATAATTTGTGGCCAAATGCTGTTTTCATTTGTCATGACCTAAGTGTGGATTAACACGAAGATTTTTATTGCTTATGTGTCATAAGAAAAAAATATTACCTTTATCAAAAGTGTAGGATCTGCAGGTGAAATGCATAAGTCACTGAAAGGTTATTACAGATGGTTGAAAATATTCTGTCCAAATGTGTAGCAGAAAAATGAGTATTTTCAAAGTCTGGGGGGTTTGGAGTTTTGTTTTGTTTTTCTAATATTAACTCTCTGTGGATAGCTTTGCTTTTTTTTTTTTTTTTAAATAAAAAAAAGCACAACGATACACCTGAATATTTTGCTTTTATATTAAAATGCTTTCATTTGGTTGAGCTGCCATAAAGATCTAGGACAGCTGTGACGTGGTTCCCTTGTCTTCCTCATTTCTTATGACACAAATTACTTACTGAACTTCAAATATTGGGAAAAAAATATCCTCCCTTCTTCAGAAATATCAGTTACTGTCCTCTGGTGTGAGTAAGGATACTGATCTAGTCAGGCTAGTGTACTGAGCAGATCATGTGAATTCCAGATCCCGTGATTTAAGACATGGAGGCTTTGCTGTTTAAGATGAGAACTCACATGATGAAACGCAGCTCCTTTGGTAGTGTTGCAATCACCAACAACTGGACTGCATCTGCTTAGGCCAGCCAAGTCCACCATGAATGGAAGGTTCCTATTCATTAAAAATGGAAATTGCAAGGTAATATTTAAGTTCACGATTTACTACAGCTATGCTATCATTAATTATGTTTCTGTGTACAGGAATTAGGGTAAATGCCATATTTACCAAACAGAGCTTCTTTAATCATGGAAAACACTGAGGGGACACATCTCATCCCTGTTAGAGAGTGCTATTTGAATTCTGCAGTTGTTAAACCATTGTGGGCAGCATCTCTCTCGCAGAAAGGAAGAATGAGAATTAAACTCCCGTTTAGCAATTCAGGAGCACCTCAAAGAGTTGTGTTGGAAAGGGGGAGAACTGGGTCCCAGTCTGTAGTTATCAGAGAGGAAATGGAAGGGCAGTAATAATCACTTCTGGATTTTCTCTTTCTGACTGAACACGTATCTTGTCCATGTGGAAGCAAACCCAGAGCAGACTGGGAATGTCCTGCGCATGGAATAGCCAGCTGCTTAGAGGCCGTTGCTGGGAGGTGAGTGATAGGGGTCAGTATCTCTAGAGTAATCGGGGCATCAGACTATGATCTTCAACTTGTTCGGTGAACACTTTACTAGATAAGATGTCAAGACAATCTTTAGTCCTTCTCAACATATGTGTAGGTGCCTTGTATCTCCCTTTCTGAGGTGTCTGGTTTTCTTGATGGACTGCATAAGAAGCCTCTATCCTATAGTATTACAAAGCTTAGATAGCTTTCTAAAAGGTCTGCTGCTTCTCAGCCAGAAAGTACTTTTTTCTGTGTTATGTAGTAAGGAAGATTGAATAACTGCAATAATCTTAAAAAGTACTTAAAACCTTGTATTGAAGAGTGTGGAGGATTTTTCAGAGGGGACTATCAACATAGAAGCCTCCTTAGATGTATTTATTACTGCAGAGAAAAGAAGGTGTCAAATAGCCAGGGAGTTCTGATAGCTGTGTTTTATTTTTGGAAAGCATTAGAACTATTATTTCTATTTTTTTTTTCCCTAGGCCTAAAGCAAATTTGTTGCCCAGTGAACCTTCCTTTCCCAAGCTATCTTTTCTGAAACACTGCATATGCCAGAATTTAGATTTGGATTATATATATGTAAAAGAGGCAAGGTATGATGTGTGGGCATATGGCTACTGTTCCATATATAGAATATTACCCTCAGCAGTGTTAACATTCCAGCTGCAGAGATCACTCATGCATATGCATAGTCCTCCAGGAACAGAAAAGGTAGGATTATTGTGTGTGTCTGAAAGTCTTAATTAACAGATTTCAGCAGGGCAAATGGTAGGTAAAACTTACTATAAACATCACTTTAGTAGTATATCTGTGAAAAGGTAGGTTATGCAGGAGGTGGACTGTATAATTACAATGGTCTAAAAACTTATAAAGTATTTATTGGGTAGAGATATATGACATCTATTTTTTGAGCAAGATGAATACAGAGCTGCACTGGACCTGCCTGGAAGCAGAATTTGGACCTTCTTTTCTTCTTCTGATCCACTTAATGAATGGAGTCAACAGCAGAAAATGTAAGCTTTTTTAACAGGTGAAGTGCAGGAAGACATTTAATTAAATTAAAGCTCAGAAAATGTTAAACCTATGAAAGGAAATACTTTTTCCAGGCTCCATGTAATTTGTTTTCATTGCTTCTTGAACGCATTTCAGATGTAGGTATATGACCAGGCTACTGTACCAAACTAACCAACAGACATATTTGTCATTTGTTTTGCAGTAACTGCTAACTGCAGTAACTGCTCAAGTGCTTGCAAACTCCTCACTGGAAGATTATCTTGCCAAACTTGTCAAATTCCTACAGATTTGTATCACAGAAATTGAGCATTGACAAGTCCATTCCAGCCATTATTGCAGAAGCCTGTGACACTACTTTGCTCCATTCCTTTCAATCTCAAGTTGTAATGGGCATCCTCCTTCCAACCAGAAGAGCAGGATTAGCAGAATCCATATCGCTAGTTGTGATTTATTGCCAGGCAGAGGAAACCTGGCTGCTGGATGGGCTATTGGAAGGACTAATAGAAATCACCTCTCAGCTACCGAGGGTTGTGAGCCAAAAAGGGCCAGTTGTTGTGTCCTGAAGGTTGCTTTCTCACTGCTGACAAGACTAGTGCTGTAGTCTTATCTATTCAACATCCTTTTGTGCAGATGATGTGTCCATGCTGATAGGAAGCCTGCAGTTGTGTGGACATGCTGGATGTTTCCTTGCTGTTTTCTCCCTATGGAACTCTTGAATTGGAGGCCCAAATTCTCCTCTTCTACTTTTTGGTAGCTACTGATTTTTCTTCCTCTTGCCTCTCTCGTTTGCACAATGATCAAAAGTGTGATTTTGTAAGTAAGGTCCTGCCAAGAACCTTTCCAAATGTCTAATTCTGGAGGCAGGAGCACTTCCCCGGTGTATTTGTTACTCATTGGTCACATTTATCATTTGACTCCTACTTCAGTGCTATGTGAAGATAATCAGGGGCATAGGAATTTGACAGGAGGGTAAGATAGTGTATGTGGGTGTGGTGGATTGACCCTGGCTGGATGACAGGTGCCCACCAAAGCTGCTCTTTCACTCCCCTCCTCAGCAGGACAAGGGAGAGAAAATATAACAACAGGCTCATGAGTCGAGATAAGGACAGGGAGAGATCACTCAGCAGTTACTGTCACGGGCAAAACAGACTTGGCTTGGGGAAATTAGCTTAATTTATTAACAATCAAACCAGAGTAGGGTAATGAGGAATAAAACCAAGTCTTAAAACACCTTCCCCCCACCCCTCCCTTCTTCCTAGGCTCAACTTCACTCTTGGTTTTCTCTACCTCCTCCCCTCCAGTGGCACAGGGGGACAGGGAGTGGCGGTTGCGGTCAGTTCATCACATGTTGTTTCTGCTGCTCCTTCCTCCTCAGGGGGAGGACTCCTCACACTCTTCCCCTGCTCCAGTGTGGGGTCCCTCCCATGGGAGACAGTCCTCCATGAACTTCTCAAACGTGGGTCCTTCCCACGGGCTACAGTTCTTCACAAACTGCTGCAGCATAGGTCCTTTCCATGGGGTGCAGTCCTTCAGGAACAGACTGCTCCAGCGTAGGTCCCCCATGGGGTCACGAGTCCTGCCAGAAAACCTGCTCCAGTGTGGGCTCCTCTCTCCACAGGTCCACAAGGTCCTGCCAGGAGCCTGCTCCAGTGTGGGCTTCCCATGGGGTCACAGCCTCCTTTGGGCATCCACCTGCTCTGACATGGGGTCCTCCACGGACTGCAGGTGGATATCTGCTCCACCATTAACTTCCATGGGCTGCAAGGGAATCTCTGCTCTGGCGCCTGGAGCACGTTCTCCCCCTCCTTCTTCACTGACCTTGGTGTTTGCAGGGTTGTTCCTCTCATATATTCTCACTCGTCTCTCCAGCTGCAATTGCACAGGGTTTTTTTGTTGTTGTTGTTGTTCCCCCTTCTTAAATATGTTATCCCAGAGGTGATACCACCATCGCTGATTGGCTCAGCCTTGGCCAGCGGTGGGTCCTTCTTGGAGCCAGCTGGCATTGGCTCTATCAGACATGGGGGAGGCTTCTAGGAGTTTCTCACAGAAGCCACCCCTGTAACCCCCCGCTACCAAAACCTTGCCATGAAAACCCAATACAGTGGGATGGACCATGTCAGCAGATCACTATTGGATATATATTCATAGATTTAGGGTGGTCCAAGGTGCATATGAGTGTGTTCTGTTATATGCTGGAAGGTTTTCCCACCACTTCAAGGTTTTCCACTTCAAGGTTGCACTTGAAGTTTCTCCTGCCTGCATTCCAGCTATATCTCCCTTTGGACAGAGCAGACTTCCATAGAACTGTCCTGAAGAGCATTGGCAGGGACACTGCAATAAAATATGCTTCTGAGTACACAGCTTATGAGTCTTTCACCAGGTATTTTTGCACCTGACTGTATAACAGAATTCAGCTTTTCAGTGAAGGGGTCTGAAATGTTTTTCACCTTTTAAACATTTTTCCCATTCTTTCTCTGTTATGTTACTAGAAATCTCTACTTAGTGATTTGCTGTTTGTTGTTCTGGAATGTTATTAGGAATCTCTACTTAGTGATGTACTGTTTGTTGTTTTGTCTTATTTTAATGAAATGGTATTCCACATACGGTACTACACAGTTGATTGCTACATTTATCTAGGCTTCAGTTTTGGAGTGGCCTGTAGATGCACCCAGGAGTTCCAAGTATCGTGTATTTATGAAAGCATTAGGTCAAGACAAATTGTTTTGAAATGCTATACAAATAATGATCCTGAAAACTATATTTCACTGGGTTTATCTGTGTATGTGACAACTGTGCTAAAATAATCTGAGAGTGCTCCTCTGAGTGAAGTTACTGCTCTCAACACTCCTGACAAACAAAACAATTTCTTTCTTTAGTAGCACATACTCCTGTTTTATTGTATCTCATTCTTGGCAGCAGGAATGGGTTTTGAGGGCATGACACCTCAATGAGATCCTGTAGCGCATATGACATTTTGACAAATGGCTACATTGCAGCATAGAATATGACAGAGACTGTGGCACTGTTCCATGGCCAGCACTGCTTAAAAACAAACAAACAAACAAACAAAACCCAAAAACCTTTCACTGGAAACAAACAGTAGTATAGTCTTTAGAGAGAGACCTAGAAATCTTTAGGGGGGCTCTCAATTCTTGAAAGTTATATGAAACCCTTTTCACACCACCCTGCTTCTTCCCACCCCAAGAGGAAATCTTGTTCTCTACCTAAAACATACTTCTTTATGTTGGTACAGCTGATTTTAGGTTACAGATTATAAATGTAATGAAGAGGAGCATTACTGATGAAGTTAGAAAACAAGAGTCTATGCTGACATTTGTGGAACATCATTGCCAATAGGCATAGGTAAAGATTTACTGTTTATAACAGTGGTAAGCTATGATGCTGTGCCTCCGACTCATGGGGGCTATATATTTTGTTCTTCAATGCTCATTAGTGTTGTAGGAGGCTCAGATTTCAAAAGGGTTTGCCTAGGTAGGTTGTCAATTGGTGATGAACATAATTGGTGCAGTGAATCTTTCTGACAGCTCACAATCATAATTATTTTCAGAATATCAACAGAAGAGCTGTAATGCATAGTTTATAGCATTTAGCTTGTGGTTTGGGCAATGGTGGGCTTTGTTTTGCAGCTATATCTACCACACCAAAGCAGTTTTCTATTCTCTCACCTTCTGTGGCATTCTCCAACTGAAATCTGTTCATATGACATACTCCCAAAGCTGTGGGATTCACTGAGATTGCATGGATGTAGCTAAAACCTACAATTTGGTGACAACATTTTTCATTATGAATTTCATAGCTATAGCATCTCTCTATAGAAACCAAAAGTTTAATTACAGAAAAGCAATGCTAATTAGGGAGGGAACTACTAGGGCATTAGATTAAATAAATCCAACAGGGAAAAGTTATTCAGTGTGTTGTCTACTACCAAATGCTCATGAAGATTTCCATTTTCTCTTGGTGATCTATGATGGGATGCACATCCTGCTCTCAGAGCCACTGCTCTGTGTAGGCTCATGCCCGAGCATCACGCTGGGGCAGCAGCCAGAGCCCCGCGCCGCGCTCATGGCGCTCATCCCTTGCGCTTTTTCCCTGGGGTATGAGGTCATCATCTGCCGTCAGCTGTGAGCCCCGCAAACACAGCTCTGTGTGTGAAGACCTCTTTCAATATCTGGAGATCAGCAATCTTGTGGGCCAATCTCACAGCTCCTCAAACTCATGCAGCGCTTGGGCATGGGCAGCCAGCTACTGCATCAGGTGCTGGGAGAGGTTGAGCAGGCTGGCCATGCAGAAGGCTGGAGACAAAACCATCTCCTCAGGCACTCTCTTCTTGCTGAAGAGGAGGTGGTCAAGGTGTTTCTCCTCCAGCAGCAGCAGGAAATTCCTCCTGTGCCAGCTTGACGGCGTATGGTCATCAGGAGTTGCATCACAGCTGTCTTCAAGGCATGGGTGGAAAAGTCTGTGCCTACCAGTATATGGCTGCAGAGCTGCAGATACTAGAGGTGGAAGCTGTTGTGCCGGGCACAACTGGCCATGTGCCTGAAGAACAGCATCCCTACCACCGCGCATCTCTCCGGCCACGTTGTGCTGCTGATAAAGCCGGCCTCTACCTACTTGATGGTCAGGAAGGCATCTGACTCACCCAGCCACAACCCAAACCTTATCTCTATTGAGAGGGTTCCCTTGGAGGCATTTGTCACCTGCAGCTTGCAGGAGCAGCTGGAGGGCAGCATCATTAGCCAGCAGTGCCATGACTGAGGCATAACCTGCCAGGCTGCTATTACCAACATCTGGAACCAGCAGGAGGTTTACTCCACATTGAGGCAGGAGCCACTGCAGAGGGTGTGTAGGAGGCTGGGCTCCTGATTTCTCCTCAGCTCGTCTTGGCGGTGGTGGAGGAAGCACTGCATGTCCCCCACCAGCTGCTCCCTCATGCACATGCACTCCAGCTGCACGTGGAGGCAGGAGTTCCCTGCTGGCATCTCCCGCCCAGTACCCAGATCCAGGTGGAAGGTGTGCCTGGGGGAAGGGCTCAGCAGGTGCTAGAGGGTGTTGTTCTTCCAGGCATTCCAGCCTTCATAGACGCAGCCCACGCCAATAGCTGGCTGTAGCTGTGGCTTGAAGGTATTCCTGCGAAATTTTTGGCAGGCACAAAGAAGAAAGGGCAAAATGCTGCCCAGCAGTGAGGGGTGAGGGGAAAAGTTTCAGAAATAGCCCTGCAAACACTGAGGTGAGAGAAGCAGGAGAGAGAGGAGGTGGTCCAGGTATTGGAGGAGGGATTCCCCTGCAGCCCCTGGAGAAGACCATGGTGAAGCAGGTTGTCCCCTTGCAACCCCCGGAGAGGACCACACTGGAGCACATATTCACACTGCAGCCTGTGGAGAACCCCATGCTGGAGCAGGTGGATGTGCCCTGTGCTGGCACAGACTCCCTCTGTATTAGCATTCTTGCTTTGAAGGCACTTAGGAAAGCCAAAACCCAACTCAAAATGAGTCTGGCAAGGGATTTCAAAATCAACAAGAAGGGCTTCCATAAGTTCACGGGTGACAAAAAGAACACTAGGGAGAATGTGGTCCCACTGGTGAATGAAGCATGGGATCTGGTGACACAGGACATGAAAAAGGCTGGGGCAGTCAAAACCTTCTTTGCTTTTGTCTTTACTAGCAACACTGGCCTTCAGGAATCCCAGGCCTCAGAGAACAAGGGGTAAATCTAGGATAAGAAAGTTGTACCCTGGGTGGAAGAAGTTCAGGTCAGGGAATACGTAAGCAAACTGGACACACATAAATCCGTGTGTCCTGATGGGATGCCCCCAAGAGAGCTGAGGGAGCTGGCTGATGTCATTGCAAGGCCACTCTTGATAGTCTTTGATTGATCATGGCAACTGGGAGAAGTGGAGGAAGGCAAATGCCACTCCTATCTTCAAGAAGGGCAAGAAGGAGGATCCAGGGAACTACAGGCCAGTCAGCCTCACCTCAATTCCTGGGAAGGTGATGGAACAACTAATCCTGAAAACCATTTCCAGGCACATGAACAGCAAGGAAGTCATCAGGAGTAGTCATCATGGATTCACCAAGGGGAAGTCATGTTTGACAAACTTAAACTTATATGATGAAATGACTGGTTTGGTAAACAAGGGGAGAGCAATGGATATTGTCTGCCTAGACCTCAATAAGGCTTTCAACACTGTCTCCCATACAATCCTGATAAAAAAGCTGATGAAGCACGGGCTGGATGAGCAGACAGTGAGGTGGACTGAAAACTGTCTGAATGGCTGGGCCCAGACGCTAGTGATCAGTGGCATGAAGTCTAGTTAGAGGCCAATAACTAGAGGTTACTGCAGGAGTCAGTATTGGGTCCTCTCCTGTTTAACATCTTCATTAACGATCCAGACGATGGGACAGAGTATACCCTCAGCAAGTTTGCTGATGACACAAAACTGGGAGGAGTGGCTGATATGCCAGAGGGTTGTGCTTTCATCCAGAGGGACCTCAACAGGATGGAGAAATGGGCTGATGGGAGCCTCATGAAGTTCAACAAGGGGAAGTGCAAAGTCCCGCAACTGGAGAGGAACAACCCCAGACACCAGTATATGCCGGGTGCTGACCAGATGGAAAGTAGCTTTGCAAGAAAAGGCCCTGAAGGGAGGTTCTAAAAAAGAGCCAGCCTCTTTCAGTAGTGCTAAGTGACAAGACAAGAGGCAAAGCACAAAAATTGAAACACAGGAGGTTCTGTCTGAACATTAGGAAACATTTTTTCTGTGGGGGTGACTGAGCACTGGCACAGGTTGGTCAGAGAAGTTGTGGAGTCTCCACCCTTGGAGGTATTCAAAAGCCATCTGGACATGGTCCTGGGCAGTCAACTCCAGGTGGCCCTGCCTGAGTGTGGCGGTTGGACTAGATGACTTCCAGAGGTCTCTTCCAACCTCAACCAGTGTGTGATTCTGTGAAGTTGGCTGTTGGAGCCTCTACAGGGAAGCTAATGAAGGAAGCAAGGTGAGAGACTCATCCTTTTGATTTACTACTTGTGGCTTATATGAACAAAGTTATCTTTCTTGAAGTAGCTCTATGCATTTTTTTTCCTTTTTGTATCTCACTGAATTAACATTTAGGCTCAAAGGTACTTGGGCTATGTACACAGACACAGATGGTTCATGAAGCATAAAAAAGGCAGCTATAAAGAAGAAACTTCGTTGCTTTGTCTTCAGAAGTGATTTTTTTCCTGCAGTTTGTTTGCTGAAATATCTAAATATTTCTAGATTGTGTTTGCTGTCCCCAAAACATACTAGAAAATGGCAATTTTTATTTGGAACTTGATGCAGTTTCCTGAATACTAAAAAAATCTGTTCATTCATTACCCCCAACCAGCCCTTACTGATATAGAAATGACACCCACATAAATAGAAATGCTTATTGCCTTGGGTGTACTTTGTACTCCTAGTCTTGAGGTTCCAGACCAAAGGAATGCATTTATTGCCTTTTGTTCAATTTTTATATATTAATTACATATTACTACGACAATTATATATTGAACATGCAGTCTTGATAGAATACAGAAGATCTTTAACAAATGCTATGAAGATGAAATCTTTCCACTGTACTTGAGTACAGGAACATCATAACACTTCTCAAGGAATTTCTAGGTAGGCTGCTTTCTCAAGTTTTCTGTGAGGAAATATCAAAACACTTAGAAAGTGGCTGCTTTACATTCAGAAAAAACAGGTCATTTATGGCTTTCTGTAAAATATAGCATGGAGTGCACATAATTGCTCTGCGTCAAGTTCTCCCCTCCATTTTCAAACCACCAAATTCATCTGTTTTTTGCTTTTAATCTCTCAACATTTTCTACTGTTTAAAAAATGCTCGCACATGTGACGTTGCTCTTACTGGGCTGATGTTATTTCCCATCTGGAAATAACATGTAAATTATCATTTGTTTATAAGAACTAGAAAAGAAAAACAATAATTACTTGCTTTCATTCAACAAGTGATAAAGTCCAAATTTACTTTTGGACAAATGAAGACCCCTTGGTAGTGGAACTCCAATAAAAACAGAGGTCACAGTTCTAGTTAGCTGAACTCTTGGAGAACCCACCCTCTGTGTTACCCCTCTAGTTTTTATCAGTCCCAGCACCTTGCGATATGTCCACTTGTCCTGGATTCATGGACATCCTGCAAACCAGCCTTGACTGGTCAGCATGCAAAAACTGTTCTTCAGGAATTGTGACCAGCTTATGAATACGGTAACCCAGAACAGCCTATTCAAAACAAAACTGACATATTTTCAAAATGACAAGAACAAAGCATGACAAAAAGAGGGTGCATTGTCGTAAAAAAATCGCCCTCCAACTCTCAACAGATGTACTCTTACTTAAATGCAAAATAGGCCACAGAGCAAATACAAGACTCTATGAAAAAGCTGGATATATAATGGACACAAAATATTATAGACAGTTTGCAGACCCACCACAATAATTTCATTAATTCCAGTCTGCTGGGTTTTGCATTGATTCACAGGCTTGGCATATGACTTTTAGGACTCAATACAGCATGGTATTAAAGCGATAACAGCACTTACTGCTGACTTGAAAGGTATTTCAGTAGGGATAGCAGATACCTGAGAGGAGATTCGTAGGTGGTGTAATTTCTTGTGGCTCTAATGCATTTTAGCCCTTCTGATTTACATCGGCTGAGAATCTAGTCTATGGGAATTCCTTGATGCTCAGTGCTATCATTCTGACACCTGCCAAAATGTCAACGGGAGAATGTACCATAAAAATATCATTCCTTGATAGAAATGAATGTAATTTTAAGATCAGTCATTTGTGTTAGCCGGATTCTGTTCTCATCTTAATAGAACTTTCAAATATCTGTTTCACCACCAGGATAAATGGCTGAACATTAACTACTGCAAATGAATGCAGAACTATAAAACTTCAGTATAATCATATAATTTATTTCTTAATTTACCATTAGTATAGAAACAATCTTCTATTGAAGAAGACTGTGTTGGCAATTGGGTGCTATATATTTGACACATAGAAGTAAAATCTGTATTCTTGAGAATGCAGTCTTATGATGATTTTTATCATCATTTTAAAAATACCTCACAAAGGGAAGTAATTCATTATTATTCTTATTTTATAGCTGAAGAATGGGATGTTTAGGAAGGTGAAGTTACTTTTTCAAGAAAATCAGTAATGGGAAATAAAACATTGTTAAAATGACAATGATATTTTATAATAAATGTCATTTTATAAAATGACAAAATTCTATTACCTTCAGGGAGGCCAAAATTTCCTTTGGAGTCTTAGATATAACTCACCTGTCTAGTTCAGCACCTTATTCACAAGGAAAAGGAATTCTCAATCTTTTGCCTAGCATGGAGCACACCTTTTAATAACAATCCCATAATTTCCCTGGGACTGCAACCAATGATTTAATTAAAAAACAGGGTTAGAATTTGAGTTCATCTTGTTAGCTGTAAGAATAGAAGACTTATAGACCCCATAACCTCAGGGCTCCGTAACCAACCACTGGTTCATGGGCAGCTGTTTGAGGGAGACCATGCTGAAATTTACTACTTTGCAGTAGCTTTATAACCAGTGTTTTAAGTATCCTTAAGGATTTCTAAGCAGCTCTTGACCTTTGTTCACAAATCTTTTTTTTTCCCTGGTAAAGTGGTTGTTGACTGTGCCACATGGATCATTTCTGCGTACACTCTAACCTGTAAGCATCCACAGTCACATAAGGATGTACAAATGTGGAGCTGTAGACAGTCCTAAACTCCAGCAACTATAAAAGATTAGACATGGAAATGGCGAGACAGTGTAGTCAGCATGACTGACAATGAAAGCAATGTACTACGGCCAACGCCTGCAAAATCCTCACAGAATGGGGAAAGATTTCATGGAAAATAATGGGGAAACTTTGGAGGCATATATTTGAAGGACTTCCCCCAAGCATTGCAGACTGCACAGGAGGGAATGCAAATGTAACTAGCAAAAGATGGCAAATGACTTGCTTGGAAATTACTAACGTTAGCTGCTTGTTGTGGCAGTGGTTCTGAATAGGTTTCCAACCTGGTACTTGTAAAACCATGTTAGCTTACTTTCTGCAGATTGGTTATCTCTTACAACATGCTTTTACTTATCTGAGTGATATCTGAGTCTCTGAACAGCTCCAGTGGCTTCCATAATACTGTCTGTTCAGGAGGATTTTATTCTAAGTATCCAAGTCTGGAGTTTCACAGTCTTAGGTTTTTTTCCTCAGGAGAATTGTCAATGAGAAGACCTCAATTTAAAAACAAAAAAAAAGGTTCACTGCTGAAACTGACTTTCTGACAAAAGCAATGATGAAACAGATATAATAAAAATGTGCCATAGCCAGCCACTTTGTTAACAAAGAGATCAGTATTATTTCTACAGTAGAATGACACAATTAGTGTGGAAAGTCACACATCCGGCCATAACCAGTCCGTGTGTATTGGTTGCACAGTGCTACCTACTGATTATCTGCAACTGCTTCTCTCAGAAGATGGAAAATTTGACCACTGAAGGGAAATCTTATAGTTCCAGGCCAGTTATTCCACAGCATATTTTTTTTTTTTTTTTTTNACCTACGTTCTTACCTTCCTCTTTCCCTGCTACTTCCTTTTTCCTTTCATTGAGGCTTCTACTGCTTTCCTTTTGTTCCTTCCGTTGTGGATTTGTCTGCTAGGTTTAGCATCATGCAGCTAAAACCAAATCAATAAACCCAGCAGGAACTGGCTGAGTAAACCTGGAGTAACTCTGACATTTCTGTTTCATCCTCCCTTGTATTCTGCATTTCAGGAGTGCTGAGCTAGAACCATTAGTCTGTGTTGCACCAAACCTGAACATGAACTTGTTCAGGGGCTCCATGTTGTACTTTGTCCATTGTATCGTAAACTATGTATTATATTACTCATGGGCGGGGGGGAGAGGAAGGAGGGAGAAAAAGAAAAAAAAAGACAAGAATTGGAATAAATATTTCTGCAAGTTACACGTTAAAGTCTATATGAGGTATGGGGATCACATCCACAGATGTATAAACCCAGTTAGCTCTTTTGCTGATCCGTACAGAATTTTACTCAGTATTGCTTACAAACTCATTTATTGTCTCTGCCTCCTGGATTCGTTTTAGAGCTACAGGTAACATAAAATTTTTTTAGGCTTTTCTGTCCCTGCACACCTTCAACCTTTAGAAGTAAAGTGTTTCTCAGCAGGAAAAAGGGAGGCACACATGGAGAATTTCATTATAAGTAAATTTTATGTGTGTGTTTATATTCAGGTCATTTAGAAAGTTATAATTATCTTCTTTTTTTTGTTAATTGAGGAAAACTGATACCAGATCAGTTAGACACGCTTCTTAAATGAGTTGCTTTTTATAGTGCTATAGTTTACATACTACTTGCACTCTGCGTAGCTAATTTTTTTTTCTTTAAAAATGTACTGTTAAGTTGCAGACTTAGTTATCAGAAAGGCAATCCAAAAAAACCCTTCCTAATGGCAGTGGATTTTGGTATACTCCAGACATCTTACTGATTCTGTTACTCTATTAAATGTATTTTCTAATAAGTTAGTTCTGTATACAGTGCATCACATAAATTGTATGGGGTGTTTTCACTAGAGATGGAATCAATTTTCAGCTTGTAGTGACTTGATAGTATATTTATTATATTCAAATAATATGACTTTTTGTATTTAATGTGCTTGTGATCGTTTGATTTGTTTGAATTCACATTTTCAGTGTCTTTTTATTCCTAATGGTTGGAAATTTTCTTATTAATAAATTGTTTTCCAGTGATTTGGGGTTTTTTGGGGGGGCAGGGTTGTTTTTTTTGTTTTTCTATGGATGGATGGATAAATTCTCTCAATGTCTATGATGTAAATTAAAAATAATTACAATGAGGTCAGTGGGTTATTACATGGAGAGGAAGGGCAGATTTCACCATGTCACGTCACAGTTAAGAAAACACAATTTTGTTGTTATCAGAAGGTATGTTCCAACATCTTTTACAAAAGGGAGGCTGTTCAGACTGATTTTAATTTGATGACTATTTCCTTTGGACTTTTTTGACAAATATATATTGATTTGCTTTTATTTTAGTATTTATATAAGCAATATCATGGGATGCCTATTTTTCAATCATTTATAGTACATTATGTAGGTCAGAATTAAAAAAAAAAACAACCAAATATTTGAAAAAAAACTTCACAAACAATCTGATCACAACACAGTTCCAGCCTTTTCCCATAGGACCCTTCATCAGCAGTATTCATAGAATATGTAAACACTTCACCTTAAGTAGGGAGGAAGCAATAATCCCTGGTCAATTGGTCCACAATCAGCATTGCACTATAAACAGCTGGTGGTGAATAACTATCATCCTTACTGAGAATTGTAGCATGCACAGCACACAATGCTTGCTAACTGTTGTGTGTATCCCTTTGTTAAAATATAAAATAACCATTTCCAGTTATAGTGATGTGTCTGTGTGTTTGTAAACAGTTTCTTAAATTAAAAGGGAAAGAAAAACGTAAAAATGAAATGCATTAAAGGTCAGTAAATATTCTAGCAACTCAATTTTAAAGGGAGACATGAAATAATTATTTAAGACGTGGAAGGGAATAGCAAATCAGAAATAAAGACATTATATCTATGGAAGGGGGAAAATTTGAGAGTAAAAATAGCCCATGGTACATTTAGAGTTGTAAGGAAGAAGGGGGAAAAGTGAGATAAAATGCTATCTGTAAGAATAAAAATATTAATACCTTCTATTATAGATAATGAAGAAAATAAAATATTATTATAAAATAATTTGATTGTTATTATGGCCAAATTATCCAACTAATTGCAAAACATTAGGGGCCCAGTTCACCCAGACTAAGACAAGTAGTACCGTTTGAGATTGTCAGGGCCCTGAGTACCCTAATAGGCTTTAATGGCCCTGACCAGCCTCACCTGAGACACCCATCCACACCCTTACTCATGGGCCCATTTCAGCTCAGGCTAGGGCCCTAGTCTTGCTGTACCTTTGCCGTCCTTGGCCACATCCCTCCTGCCTGAGCCCTGGCTCTGACTCTTGCCTTTGTTTTGTGCTCACTGGGCTGTTGGTGAGACCTGTTACTGCCAGCACATGGTTCTGCCTGCCTTGCTCAGGTACTGTACCCTGTTGGGGAGGCCCCACTTGTGCTGGGGTCATCCTTAGCTCCTGGCTTGTTCTCCCCTTGTGGAGCAGCCCTGCTCTTGCTGCTCCCTGACAGAGATGTCCTAGTTACTGCTTGACCCATGTAATTGTCTCAGATACAGTATCAGACCTACAGATGATCTATGCCCTTTCCCGGTACTAGCTGGAGGCAAGATAGGATAACTGATGGTATCTCAACTAGCACCAGATGCTGGTGTGGAAACAGTTGATTTGACCCCTAGCTGTGACTCCATAAACTTTTGTTCTGAGATTGGTCACTGTTGTGATTGAATGCTTACTATGTCCCTTAAGCAGAAATTTGGTCTTCATTTTAACATTTCCATTAGCAGAGAATTAAGTTCATTATCTTGTGTTTATGGCTTTTTGCAGGTGTCATAATTCCTATTTGAATGTTTCTTCTCTTACAACTGGATCTATGTGGTTTTTTTAATTGATTCAAGGCTAACAGAAGAACGTGGTTTTATTTCACTGGAACAGGGGAAAACATTCATGAAGAAGAAAAATGTTGTTAAGGACAAAATTTGCTCCTGATATCAATTATATATTCTGGACTTGCATCACTCTTTTTTTTTTTTTTCTTTTTTTTTTAAACATTTAGTGGTCAAGCTTTTAGTTTTGTTTCTTTTTTGTGTGTGTTGTTTTTTGTTGTTGTTGTTCAGGAGAATACATCTTTAAGAGTAAAATGTTAGGGCATTGGTATAAGTCTGATTTTTAGACTGATTCAGAAAAAGTGCCATAAAGGTGTATTTGTGATTCACTTCTAGTTTATATGCTTCATGGACAATGAATATGATAGGCAGGTCTTGGACTCTTGAGTGTTACCTTTGCTTCATTTGCTGAAACAATTTCTTTAAAGTGACTAACTCAGGATGGGAAGCAGTTAAGATGATAAGCTTTCC
Organism: Fregata magnificens; assembly: GCA_013389945.1. Taxonomy (NCBI): domain Eukaryota; kingdom Metazoa; phylum Chordata; class Aves; order Suliformes; family Fregatidae; genus Fregata; species Fregata magnificens. The sequence continues at coordinate 37,143 of WAAD01031096.1, forward strand.
CCCCATTGTTACAGTTCTTAGCCTTCTTGATTTACTTAACTTTTTTTAGCTAGAGTACTTATATCCTTCTTTTGGTGACAAATAGGAATTTGTCAAGCAAGTATGTGTGCACTTATATGTACATTTTTATCCCTTTCCATGAAGTGATAAAATATCTTGGGAAGAAATCAGTATTTCCCTTTTTCTATAATTACATTACATTTAATAGGTTATGTGGTCCTGATGAGACTCAAGTGAAAATGTTTATTTCTTTCTAGCAGTAAAAGCAGCTTCAAATATGCCTTTCTAGTTCAATTTCTTTTTCCTAAGAGGGGAGAAAAAAAAGCATTGGTTCTTATTGGTAGTGTCACTTATTTGGCATTTACTTCTCCCGGATTTTGTCACAGCCTCAAACGTAAGTCCAATCACTTTGAAGAGTTGTTTATTGGCAGGGATTCCTCAGCCATTTTACGCAACTAGTTAATATGCTCATATGTGTGAAAGACTGTCTTTCTAGCAATCGATATTCTCTTGGAGGCAAAGCTCATTACTCCTTGACCAAATCTCCCTGAATCTGGAGGAAAAACTATTCACACTCTCTATAAAAACATTTTACTCACTAAAACAGTGCTATCATTAATCACCTTTTCCCTCCCCTGCCTATCCCTGCAGTCCTCAAGGACAGTAATAGTATGGTATTAAAGAATAAAACCATCTATTTTTGAATCTTTTCTAATGTATCATCTTTTAAATCCCTTGTTTCTGTTGCCTTTCTCTATGCTCCCTCCCGTTTGTCTACATTTTTAAAGTGTGATGCCTAAAAGATAGACAAGCTGAAGTGTTATGGGAAATAAGGAGAGTAGAATAGCAAGCTTGTGCACCTTACATGAGATAAACACTTAATAGGTCACAGAATGAGATTTGCTCACTTGTTTTCAAAATTTCGTGCCACATGAATGGCATAACCTGTACATCTGAAATGTTTGCTCTCTACTTGGAGCTAAGTCTTATTATAAACAATTGTCAAGGACTGAACCCAGAGTAGATCTCAGCAGAACCCTGTTTGATGTCTAACTGAGAAGACTAACCAAAGGATTGCTTGTACGCAATGTTTTGATTAGTTTTTTGGGCCTTCTCTTTTTGCTTTTTTTTTTTGGTAGTTGTGCACACAGCATATAATAATTTCATCTTCACCATGTTTTCCTAATTTCTTTGAGAATGTCATGTAGAACAGTTTATGACTTCTTCCCCTTTATCCACTTAGCCTGTCAAAGAGGAAAATTCAATTGGCTTAACGCAGTTTGTTTCTTGTCACTTTGTTATTCTTTCAAGGGTTTGTAAATGGATTGTTTAATTTGTTCCAGTATCTTTCTGGATACTGAAATGAGGCTGACAGGTCTATAATTTTCTCGTACTCTTTTTTTTTTCCTCCTTTAAGAGGTAAAGACTAAGTTTTGTCTTCTGCTGGCCTGTGATACATCATCTACACTCCAAGTTATGGGAAATAATCTCTAATTACTTGGAGACTGCTTTTACTACTACTTCAAATTCTTGAGGAAGCCCTGGTTACTTAGACACTTCCATCTTATTCAAATATTGCTTAATCCCTCCATAAATAGGTGAATGCTGGCTATAAATAACTATTTAAATTCTATTTTCAGTACTATGAATGACAGGGATATATTATTGAGGAAGCAGAGACTGAGTGTTAAAAAGATGTAGGGAGGAAATTATTTAGAATTTATGGAGTTACTATCTCAATTAAATGCTAAGTCATAAAAAAGTTATAAGCTAAGGTCATATGCAAGAAGTTCTCTTTACTTAAAAAAAAAAAAAAAAAAATTAGGATCATTGGTCTGAGCCTTCTTTAAAAGTTGTACATTGGTCCTTAAATTCTTTTATAGTTATTTTAAGTTCAGTGATAGATTTAGAGTTTTGCCTGCTTAGCTTGCCTCTGTATAGAATCAAGAGCTGGACTCTTACTCAGGAAGTATGCAAGCTGTGGATTTTTAGAATCACTTTGCACAATTCAGTCTAGGAAAACATTTAGAGAATATTGTGCCTAATTAACTGAGAATTAAATAACTTCTTGCAATTTGTGTATAATTTCTTTACAGAATTAATTTCTGTAGGCTTTTTCATACCTTTGTAATGATTTTAAATCTAAAAGGATAAGACACTTAGTTTGAAATTCCAACTAATTAAAGGAATTCTGTATTTTATTGATCTCTTGCCAGAAGAGAACAGTTTAAAAGCAAGCAAGACTACACTAGAGGAAGCAATAGCCCCTAGCTTATTTGATAGTGTATTTCAGCATTTGAGTTTGAGTTTTATACAACTGTACATAATGCATTATATTCTTAGGGTTTAATCTAAGGTCCAACTACTACCTAAATTTTAAAGTAAAAGGAACAAAGCAGATTGCAAAGACAAAGGAAAATCTTATATAAAGTTAAAAAACAGAATAAATAAATTAGAGATCCTACTCAATCTGACATATATTTTAAACACGTACTCATGATGATATTCTTAAAGGTCACAGATTATCTCAAACTGCAAGTTACCTTTTCGATAAAAATGTTGATTATAATTAAAGTGATTGTAAATGTGGTTTAAATTGTTCTTTTCTTTGAGAAGTGTCTCTTGCTCTCTTCTCTTTCTTGTTAATTACTGTGTGCTAGCAGAAGAGAAGCCTTTGTTACAGCTGTGTAATAGGTGACACATAGTAATACGCTGTACAGACAATAGTAGTGAAACTGCCTTTATCACGTGTTTACATATACTTTGAAAATATGCTTCACATGACCAAATGCAGGCTTGACTCCGTATTCTTACAATGGAACTGTTACAGGCCAGACACAGGCCATCTGTAAACTGAACCTTTCAAGGATATTTCTGAGAGAATGCTAATCTAGGCATCTGAAAAAAAACATGAATGCAAAAGGCAGTAATATACTTTTTGCATTTGCCTTAATTGTGGCTAGAAAGCCTATGTCCTACAAAATACATCAAAGGTTCAGCAACGTAAACTAGGTTTAGAACATAGAACTCATGGATTCTATACCATAGACCTATTATTAAGTGATTTTAACACTTCTGTGCATTTCATATCAGCTGTTAACCATGGGCCCCGCCTGCCAACCTAAAGGGAAAGTTATTAATTATCACAAATGAGGCTTCCTAAAGTTACTTAAGGTAGGGATGAGACTAGAATGAAAGATTTGTAATTTAACACAGCCTAGTTTTCATTCTTCCAGCACAGAAAGACTGACGAACATTCAGATCTGGAGACTGATTGTTTTTTTTTTTTTTTTTAAAGTAAGTTTAAAAAAAAAAAAAAAGCTCCAGTCTGAGATAAATTTGCCAGTCTGCATCTGAAATTTCTTGTCCTAATTTGAAGCCTAGCTGTTCTGGACCACATGCTCGATCTAATGTTGGACTACTTCCTATTTTGAGATGGGTGTTTCATGGAATATTTGAAATTGTTCTCATGACATAACTTTTTGAAACAAAAAAGACCTTTTGGTTCCCAGATAATTTTCTAGAACATTTCATTTATCTGTATCATCAAAGTAATCTTCCACTACAATAAAATATGAACAACAATAGCCATTCTGTGCAAACTGACCACATTTAAATGTTTTTTCGTATGGAATTTTGTACTATGTACAAGTCTTTCATCTCTCTATGCTGAGCACTGGGAATTTCAATGCATTTGTCTGATGCACTTGTATTTCATAACTCAAAATGCTCCAGGTGTACTAACTTTCATTTTTTGCATAATCATTTAGGAGAAATACAGGGGAGAATAGATACCTTCCTTTCCAAAAAAAAAAAAAAAAAAGGGCTTCAGGTACCTTGTGGTAGTAGTGTTTGAAACTGAAAAACTGAGTTGCCGCCTTGCTGCACCCAGCTATCCTGGTTTCATCCTATACACAGAGTTACATCCCAGCCACAGAAAAGGGATGAGGTACAGTGCATATCACAGTCCTGATGTACCAGGCATCCCCATTTGGGAAATGAATGAAATAAATAGTAGTTGCTGCTCTACTCTAACATATGGGTGATTCTTGAAAGGAAAATCTGAAGCATGGAGCAATGATGTGCAACCTAGTTGTATTGGAAGCCTTGCAGAAGACATTGTAGTTGAGGAGTTAGTGATCTTGAACAGACCCTGTCTGCTCTTTTGGGCCTTGTACTGCTTGAGAAGCCATTATATTAGCATGACTAACCACTGTAAGTGAATCTTTTGGAGTGTCCCATGCTGGTCTATGCTACACACTGGTGGATGTTATGAGAGAGATGACATTCCAGCTTGTCAGGAGAAGACCTATGGTTTTGCTTGTTACACAAAATAAAAGGCCTCAAGGCATGGGAGGAGGAAGGAACCTCTCCACAGACAGAATCTGTGCAGCGTGCCATGGGAAAATCCACCCAGTTCTACCCAATACTGCACAAAAGTGGGGTTCACAGCATCCAAAGGGACATAAGATGTACTCGCTATCTATATTCCTCTTTTTATTCTACCTTGTTAAAACAGGTATTTTATTATGCTATTTGTCAGGCTTTTCTTTTTGAGATCCAGAAAGAACCCTGCTCCATCTCTCTCTTTCACCCCGTTCTCTCCCACCCCTGGTGCAAAACACTAGTCCCTGATTGAAATGGTGTCAAGGTGCAATAAGGCTATAGTTGGATATTAGGTTTGTAAGGCGTGCCATGGAGAATTTCTGGGTGGTAGTGTAGACTCTGCTTACTTGTTGATATGGGCCAGCAATGTTATGTATGAATTAGTCCAGGCTGACCCTGGAAAGAAGTGACCTGCTGGCTTCTTCGGGTTGGATAATGTCATATTGACTTCTGTCTAGCTTCAGCCCTGTCCGGTCCTTCAACGAAGCGGTAGAAAACCTAGTGAGTCACTGTCTGCCCCCGCCTGCAAGCTATTACCAAATCTCCCTCTCGCAAAAACTCTTTGAGACATATTTATTGTGGGGTCTTAGCCTAATGATATTTTTGCTATGGATATACAATGTAAGATCTGATGGTCTAGGTAAGGCAAATGTAGACAAATAACTGAAGAGAGTCTTAGGAACATTTTGAACTTTTGTTTTTACAAAAATACTAGCACACATTTGCAGGACTGAGGCTGTAATGATACTTACCAACTTTTTGTTAGTCCCTCAACATCATCTGGTCCACAAATAGGTATGTGCAGTTGCCAGTGACAACTGAATGCATCACGCTATTTTGTGGTCACACAATGCAGTTTTCTAAGAAGGATTTACATACTTTAACTTGTACAGAATGGTGGAGAACTGAATTCAGTTCAACGTGAGAAACTTTGGTGTGTATATAGCTTCCAAACTACTTTAAACTAGAAGTGTCATCTCTCCTAAATAACCAGATTCTGTTTCTACAAAAATGAATAGCAAAGTAGTTGTAAATACATTTAGATTTCTTTTTTTGTTTAATTCCTTAGAAGAAATGCATAGGAAAATGTGACAGCTCAAACTAATTTAAGATGCCAAGTTTTTGTTTCTGTTTTACATTATTTTACATTGTATTTCTTTAAATTAAGCAATCAATGAAGGATACAGCCAATATGGTGCTTCTGTAAAAACAAAAATCTCATCTGTACAATAATTAGAATATAGATAGATGTTCCAGATGGTACACATGCAAAAAGAAGGCTAGCTGTATACCAGATGGTACTATGACCATACATAAAGCAACTGGATAATCATTGTAATATTGTGACATGTCATATTATATGAATAAATACTATGTTTTCCTGAGAAAAACCTAAAATCATCAGTAAATTAAACTGCACAAGGCAGATGTGGCACTTATCCAGGAATTACAGTACTAGAGGAACAGCAATATTGGAGTAGGAACTTAGAGGCTTTATTTCTTTAATTCATTCCCCTTAAGAAAAAAAAGGTAATTCTAATTTTTCTAAAGTATCCTTTACATAATTAATCTTAGCATAAGCAACTTTAAAGAATTTAGAATACTCTGTATTGCTAAAATGGAACTAATTTTTTTGCTTCCCCCAAGAATACTCAACTTCTATAAAAACTTCTATTCCTAAATTGTGGTTTTTTGGTTTGGTTTTTTTTTTTAAATGCAGTAG
>WAAD01031096.1:45818-64666 GCA_013389945.1 Fregata magnificens
ATTTATTTCATGCTGCTTTTGCATTCAGATATGTTATGTCCAAGGCACCTGGTATGTTCAGAAGCAGTTTTCAAAGTCTAAATTCACCAAAAGAAGCACAAATAATAGAACGTGTAAATAGCTCTATTTGTTAATACTAATGTTTCATTTGCACAGAAAGATAACAGCTTCTGTAACTTTCACTACAACTACTTATTACTAGTACCTTTCAAATGTTTACAAGTAGTTCAAAAGTTTACAAGATATCAAAATGAAACATAACTGTTTATTGCCATTTTTGGGGAACCTGGGCCAGTGACTTACCTGCAGAAATGTTTGTAATATACCTGCTGACTCATTATTTGATAGTTCAGAGTTGACCCACACAGGCATGTAAAAGTCTATTGAACACTGCTGATGTTTTGAATGTTTATAATCTGGGAACTTGGATCTAAAAGAGAAAAGATGTGATTTGTCAAGTACCAGAATGGAGCTAAAATATAATGGGAGCTTTTTAGGATATGATAGAGACAATCAATACTCATCAATGTACTGAGGGAGGGCTATAGGCATGACAACAACAGCCAGGGAATAACAATGTTTCTTTTCCTACTGTATTCATACCACTCTCTAGCACAGAGATCACTTACTTTGGACACACAATAAAATCTTGGATATCTACAGAAGGAAAAAGATATATCTATATATGAGTTATACCTCAAGGAATTATGCCTCAGCTTTGCTGAGTTCCATGATGTAAACACCCATATGCTGTAGCCCAACAAACATAAGATTCAGGAAACATTCATTTGATGTGAACACATTATTTTCAGTTAGGAAAAGAATAAACAAAACCTAATTAGTGGAGACTAGTGGAGAATAGATCATGAATTTCAAAGAACAGCAAAGAAAAATGGAAAATTGATCAAATACTTCTCCTTTAATATTAGACAAATAGATGTACTTGCCCATCACCCATGGATGATAGCATCTTAGTGCTTCGTGTACTCAGAGAAAATGCCATGTTACTGTGTACTGGTACTTGCTTCTTCTGTACTTTCACTGATATCCACCAGAAAAAAAAAAAAAAAAAAACCAAACACAACTTTATTCTGCATAGGTCCACAGGCAAAAAAAAAATTCCTGGCCTTCAAAACTGTAGTCTCACCTTGTTGAGATTTTCTGTTTCCTTGCTTCTGCCCACTTCCCTTTGGTTACAAGCATTGACCATATGCTATGCTTTTATCTTGGCTTCCTATACTTCAAGGGCGTAGTAAACTCTCATGAGCAAAAGTTCAGATCTTCAAAGAGGAAAGAACAATTTTTTTTGTTTAGTTTGAGTTGTTGCAACAGAGGTTGCTCAATGTATTTTTTGCTGTATTTAATGCTGTTGTATGTGAATTCTTTATTCTTTTTGGACTGAAGTAAAAATGGAAATTTGATTAAGTATGTCTTCTAGCTAAACGGTTTATGTGTGTACAACTTAACTCAATGCTAATATTTCACTAAATTTCCTGGATGGAGCTGGCTGGAAAGGATTATAAACAGTGTAGATGTATAAACAGGATTATAAACAGTATAGAACAGTATAGAGAAAAGATATGATTTGTCCGAAAAGGATGTGAATTAAAGATTTAATGTAAAATGGGGATAGTTAGCAAGAGGTTTCCAGAAGCAGTAGAAAAATGATCTACAGAAAGAGATATTTAAAAATTCTTTAGAAATACATTTAATATTGAACTACCACCTAAAGAATGACTCACAAACTGAAGTCTGGGATTGTTGTTAAGTGGAAAAAAAAAAAAAACAAACCAATCTGAATATTACCCAGAGTCAGTTATCTCTGGAGCTATAGGTCAGTTGTCATTCTTTATCACAGAGAAAAATGTACTGGAAATTTAGCAGAGGATATTCAAGCCGTAACAAGTGTTACACAGCACAGTTTGTTTTGGTTGGTTGGTGGGTGGGTTTTTTTGGGTTGGGGTTTGGGTTTTTTTGTTTTTTTACAAAGATATTATGAAAAATATCCATCTCATGTTTTGGTTGTCCTTGTGATCTCTCCAACAATGCCACACTGGATAATTTATCCCACTTTAAATGAAGATATAGTGCATCAGAGATGATAACCAGGAGACACCTTTACATGACAAAGTAATTAGCCCTACCTCCATTCCCTGCCGCCTCCTTGGGAAACACTGTTTTTCCCTTATGAGAGCAGAGGAGTAGTTAGCTGTGCCTAGGCTAGCACAACTGGGCTTTGCAGGCCCTGGAGGGAAAGGAGCCAGTTTCCAAACTGAGCAGCTGCACATTATTCTTAAGAATAATTTAGCAGTTTTCTCCTCATTTAAACTGGGCGGGCTCCAGAGTTTACTGAGACACTCAGACTGAGGACAGATGTAACTTCTGTGTGTATGAACACATATCAGACAATTTAGGACTCCCTCGATTCCTAACCGAAAGTGAATCGCCAGTGCCACTTTAAGAACAGTGAGTGCAATGTGTTGTTAGCATGAGATAATCAGTCAGCCACTTACTGTAATAAGTGAAGTGTGGTCTTAATGAGTAGTATGATGGAAACTGCGTTATAGTACTCTATTTTAAAGAGAACAATGGAGTATGGGCCAATGCAAATTTTTTTTTCACTATTTCTGTGGAAGTTTAACTTCAACATTTTTCTTTCAGTCAAATATCAGTAAACATTTGTAAAGCAAAACATTTCAGTTCTTCCTAAATAAATCACTTGAAATAATTAGAGCAGGCATATTACATTTAAGCTACAGAGTAGTTAAAGTCTTAAGGTCTTACAAAAAGAAAATGTAATTACTTATGTAGAATAAGCTTGGCATTTACAAAACTTCTTGTAAATGGTTGTGAATTGAGAGACTTGTCAGGGTGACTTTTTTTCTTCTGAACAGTTTATTACAATAAACTGGTGTTTTCTTATCAAACCAAAAAGTTTTATTCCTTATCAAGATTGTGTGAATCTCAAATCGAAGTCCATGAACTATACTTTTTTTCTCAGATGTAAACTGATGGTGTAGGTATTTAGGAAAAGTCCAGTTTCTAGGACCTTCCGCAGACTTGCCACTATCATACCAGACTTGTCTGGAGTGAAACATAGGTACTCTGCTCTTGGCCAAAGCCTGAAGTTACTTGTCCTGCTTTTGTCACTGACTGATGTCTGATGGAGACAAGTGGAATGTGTATTAGCACATTCTATCAATCAAGATTAATAGGTATGTCTTAGCTATCTTGTGAACCTCCCAATCTATACTAAGCTATTTGAAAAGAGACAATTTTGGTAGTTATTAAAAATTACATGGTATTAAGAAAAAAGTAAAATTATTGCAATATTTACCAAACCTCATTAGCTAAATAAGCTAAGGAACAGACTCATCTCAAGTCTCTTTGTAGACATCAAGTGAGGAGATTGCTTAAATGGGAGATGTACCAGGAAGTTAAAACTCAACTCCTTTTCAAAAGCAGTGGTTTAACTATTTTTAACATGTACTAGCAGAAGACAACTATTTGTATTTTCCTATCACTTCATTTTAAACTCATTGACTTGCAATCATTACAGGTTGCCTAATGGGTTTGTTCCCCCCCACCCCACAAAAAAAAGTATCTAGACAATATAAAATAAATGAACCATATAATTACCAGAAGGTGATCATTAGAAATCCAGAATGGTGCTGGTTTTTTTTTTTTTTTTTTCCATCAACACTTCCACTTTGAGGTCACTTAGACTACTACAATACTGGTGATTTTAACTTCTGAAACATCTGTGTTCCTGAATATTCTTCAAAGCAGTGCATTCTGAGGTGTCTTTAACATTGTTGAAAATCTTACTGGAAAAAGCCATTTTCTGAAGCATCAGATGAGCAGTTAACATTTAGAAAAAAATCTCTTCCAGCTTTATGTGGTTCTGAATGAATTATAAACTTTTGAAATAATCTCCTCTTTCAGTTAAAGATTCTGTGTAGAATACAAATAATGGGTTTTCTATCAAAAAAAAAAGTAAGATGAACATGAAAACTTATGTGTTCCAAGAAGAAAGTATTTTTATTCCAGAGATTGTGTACACACACTCATTAGAAAATATGGCAATAGACTGTCCTTCCTGAAATGAAATCAATGACATGTAACATTGACTTTTGTACACAGTCAAACAAGCTGTAGGCTTTAGCAGGTCTGTTAGCAAGAAGAGGTGCATTAGGGTAAACAATATTTGGGTTTGGTTGGTTGGTTTTTTAATTATTTTTATTTTTCCTAATTGAGGAAACCATTGTACTAGAGAGTCAAAAATGAAAGTGGAAAAAAATAGAAAAAGAAGGCCTAGGTCTTGACTATGTAAGTACTTCAGGAGAATCACAGTGCCTTAAGCAAATATCTGGGGATCATTGTGGTCCACCAGAGTACAGCAGTTCTTGCGTGGCCATAGGAATGTCTGTAAGTACATTATATTATTGAAGCAAATATACCTTCAATAACAGATATCTTCTGTGTAAGCCTTAGCATATCCTGTACAGCTATGTGCTTCAGAGGTCTTTCCATACAGAACAGTACTACAATGAGAACATCTTACAAGATTTGGTAATCCTTCAACCTGTGTGCCTGCTACAATTGAGGGCAAGCTCCTTTCTTTTTGAAGTTTGTTCAGATTTTTCTTTGTGAAGGAACACAGGAAACCTGTCACTTTTTTTTTTTATAGTATGTTTCTCTGCATAAGTGATATTGGTGACTTCTGTGAGTCATTGTTTTGATATGAGTAGCTTAAACTCAGCAAGAACTGTGTATAAATCTGTACAGATTGGGGAAAGGGATATAATTGCTTGCTTTTAAGATGTAGGCTAATTATTACAGATTTCTTAGTAACTGCTATACTCATAAACACTTGTAGGTATCCTCAGGAAATATTAATTTCCCCTTTATCGCTCGAAGAATTGAAAAGCTTCAAGAGCAACGGCAGTAGGCAATGAACACTGGGTAATTTTAAGCATCCAGTATGTGCGCTCATGCACAAACATACATGGACAAGCATTTAATTTTGAATGTGCATTTGCCAGTTGTTGCCCTACAAAACAAAATCCTATGGATTCTATCTAAAAGGCCAGGTAAAGAGTAATTTTCAGGCTCTTTAACAAAACAGTACTTGCTCTTTCTCTGCAGCTTTAGGTCAGTGAAAGTTCAACTGAAAGCATCTGGAGAGGTTCTTAGATGACTGAATCATAAGGATTCAATCTCTTTAAAGCCTCTGGAAGAACTGTGAAGAAATATTGAAGCAGCATGACCCTACAAAAAGTCCATATATATGTAACAGAAACACATTGTAGTGTTGTATATTACACATATAAGCTTTATTAAGCTAATGGGTTTTTTAACTTTCTATAAGAACACAGGAGCACAAAAAAAAGTGACCTTTTGTTTGTGGGGGATGAGAGGGGAATGAGAGGCAAGGAAAGAAACCGTGTGGGTTTGGGGTTTTTGTGGTTTGGGGTTTTTTAATTGCATGTAAATATTTCTCTGAACATTTGAAAAAATCTCATAATGATTTTCTGTATCCCAAACACTTTGGGTTACAATCTCTTTTGAGCTATCCTTACTTTGTGTGAAGGGAGAGAAAAGGAAAGGAATTTGAAAAACAGACATAAAGAGGAAACAATACTTTTTTTTTTTTCTAACATGAAAAAAAGGGTTGTTCTCTGTGTACATTTCCCCTTTATTTTGGCCATATAATATTGGGCAGCTGAAAGATTATTTTATTTTCTTTTTCTCTATTGGATGTATTCTAACGCTTGGCCCACCCAGGAAAAACTCATTGAATTCCATCTCACTGCTGGGGTTTTTTTTATTGCTAGTATTTGTTTAAAAAAATTTGGGTGACCTAACTGTATTCCAACAACCAAATACAATGAACTGATTTCACTGAGAATTTGTTCTGAGGACATAGAATCCTTTAACAGCTGCAGTCTCAGGAGTAGCAGAACAGTCACCAAAATCTTTTGACAAAGAAAAAATATTAAGGGTTTCGGAGGGCAACAAAAAGGAATTCTGTAGAATGATTTTCTTCTCTGACAAGAATCCAGCTAGTCAGAGGAGGAAAGGAGACTTTGTCTAACTAGAATGGATCTTCAAGGCAGAGGAGTACAGCTAGCAATTCTGTTTCCTGCCATACTCAGTGCCCTTGGGGCTAACAAACTACAGGTTTTTTGGACACTGAAGTGGGAGGCAACTTATCAGAAAAGGTGGAGGAAGTAAATTTGCTGGTTTTATGTTGAATGAATGTTGTGGTTTAACCCCAGATGGCAACTAAGCACCACCCAGCCGCTCACTCACTGCCCCCCCAGTGGGATGGGGGAGAGAATTGGAAGAGTAAAAGTAAGAAAACTCATGGGGTCAGATAAAGACAGTTTAATAGGGAAAGCAAAACAAGGAATTCATTCACTGCTTCCCATTGGCAGGCAGGTGTTCAGCCATCTCCAGGAAAGCAGGGCTCCATCATGCATAATGGTTACTTGGGAAGACAAAATGCCATCACTCCGAACACCCCTCCCCTTCCTCCTTCTTCCCCCAGCTTTATACGCTGAGCATGACGTCCTATGTTACGGAATATCCCTTTCGTCACTTGGGGTCAGCTGTCCCAGCTGTGTCCCCTCCCAACTTCTTGTGCACCCCCGGCCTCCTCACTGGTGGGGTGGGGTGAGAGGCAGAAAAGGCCTTGACTCTGTGTAAGCACTGCTCAGCAATAGCTAAAATATCCCTGTGTTATCAACACTGTGTTCAGCACAAATCCAAAACATAGCCCCACACTAGCTACTATGAAGAAAATTAACTCTACCCCAGCCAAAACCACCACAATGAAAAACTGCTTTACAATAAGTATGTTATGACTTTTTCTCCAGCTGTGTTGCACTACAGTTAATTTAATGCCGTCCTATACAGTGCAGGGCTGGAATGGAAGTGGTTCATTCCAGTTAGAGCTAACTGTTGCAGACTGCTCCCTTCCAATGCCATTCTTTCTGCTGGGAGCTGCACTACCACTGCTTGCTTTGAGGGAAGCTCTTCCTCCCACTGCTTTCTAGGTCCAGACAAGAAGGTTACATTTCCATGGAGAAGAGGAGCAATACCTCTTGTACTAACTCTATGGCTGCCTCTTAAGCCAATTATTTTAATATTCTTTTAGCAGCTCACTCCTGCATAATAGTAAGCAGGTTTTATGATGAAATATGTATAAAGTCTGAAAAACAGACTGTTGCGTGTGCTCACATTTTATTGATCATTGTTTTGATGGCTGTCTCTTAGCATTCAAAATGTGGTTTTATTTACACTGATGTGAATTCAGAGTGACTTTTCTGAGATGCATCAGGTATATACTCCTGAAACCCATGGCATGATTTATCTGAAAGGTTGAAATAACAACAAAAAGCTGTATATATTTGGTTAGTTGGACTATTGCATGTCTTGTTATTAGCTGATTCTTTCTGTTCTTTGGAGTGCGTGTAGTACATAATGAGGTGCAGAGGGAAGACATGGTAACTATTCTCAAGGGATTTATGTAAATAAGAAGTATTAGCACTTTTCTCAGCAATATTAAGTTTCTGCGCAAAATGTTAAGTAAAAAAAAAGTCAAGGAAATGGTGCATAAAATGTGCATGAATCAGGTCCTAACTTGGTAATCTAACTCTTGGGGAACAATTAAGGCATTACAAAGTCTCAAGGCATTTATCTGTCATTTTTACTGGGACAAGGGGAATTAAAAAAAAAAAACACACTAATGGAAATCTTAATTATACATACCTAATTATGAATTTCACAGAATAGAAGTGTAGAAAAGCTTCCTAATGCTAATAATGCTGCTTATAAAATACCATAAACAAGGCTGAGAGCTTGGGAGGACCCCTGATGGAATCCTTCTCTAATCTTCTATAGGAAAAAGAAGCATAGTAGTAAGGCAAATTAAAACAAACCATCGCAATTCTGTCAGCAGAATTTTAGTAAAAGGTAAAGGTCTTCACCTATAATGGAATCAAACACAATATACCTTTCTTTAATTGCAGACATTTAGAAGTGTTTGTATATGAAGTATTCATATTTGCAAGGAACAAAGAAGTAGCAAATTACAATATTTCCGTACTACCTAGTGTGAGATCCTGCCTCAACTGTAATAATAATCTTATGAATTCAGGAAAGTTTTGGTTTTAACCTGTCTGTATAATAGAAAAGGTCTTGGGGTTGAAACTGTGGGATCCTGAACAGGAATACACATCTCGGGGTCTAGGAATACTGAAAAAGAGGGAGAGTACTGAGAATACTGACTGGTGGATATAAAATGAATTAAGCCATGAGGGACCAAGTGAGCAGAGCATGGTGGGGGAGAACGAAAGAAAATATTTTAAAGTGAAGAAGTGCCTTGCCTGTGTGATCTTAGGCCCATCAAGGGTGGCATTGAAGGGGATGCCCATGGAAGTAGCTGTGCCGGGGACTGGTGAGGGTGTTGGGGTACTGGCACAGGAGGGCAGCCTGGAGGAGTGGGGCTGGGCAGAAGGGCAGGCGGTGAACGATGGGCCATGTCGCTGGCTGGCTGGGGCAGGGGCAGTCTTTGGATGTGGTTTGGGGGAAAACACGTCTGGCTTTTGGCTTGCTTGTTTTTTCTGGGGAAGCTAGGTTGATACAAGAGACTGTTGAGCTCATGCTCGTTAAGGCTACAAAGCATGGTGTTGAACAGCAAACAGCTGAGAAGAACAGGGTGAAATCCTGGTCTTGGTATAACATTTCCATTTTTAGTATAGTAAAAGCTACCTTAAAAAAATATATCTATTAAAAGGTCATGTGCCTTGGCAGTCCTCTGTTCATGCCAATAATATAGTTTCACTATAGTCCTCATTCCTTACTTCATGAATGACCAGAAATCCTGGCAAGAATTAAAGTGTGTGGGTTGTACATTTTACCTTTGGAAAATCTGGCTCTTGTTGGTTTCAGGGATGGGACTATGGAAGAAACATGTTGCCAGGACTAAGCCTCTCTTTATTCCACTTAATTATCTGTGCTTAAATGAGGCATTTGCGTTAAGTGCCTAACTCCCCCCTCCCTAATCAAAGGAGAGCATGTGCCCTCCACAAGCCCTGCTTAGATACTGGGTTGTCTCCACTGCCTGTGGGCAGAGCTTAAAACAACATAGCTCCCCAGCTGCATGGATTCAGGTTGGACATCTCACAAGCAAGCTAACTCCAACAGATTTGTAGAAATGTAAGTCAGAAAAGAGCACTGAGTGATACTACTTCCCCCCAGCTATGTTTGGTTGGGGCTGGGTACGCTCACTGCCCTGGGGCCATGAGCACTGCTGGTCCTGGGCAGGGGACACGTCGCCAATGGCCGTCGGGCAGCTGGGAGGAGCGAGCAGGCCGGCGTGAGAAAGCCAAGAGGAGCCCCTGGCGCACCAGGGCTGCAGGGGTGGAAGCAGCTCCTGGCCTAGGCCCCATCGTGGGCAGCCCTTCACGGCTGCCTCTTCCTCAGGGAGGCTGAGGGCAGTGGGACCCAGAGGCAGACGGGAGGGTAAGTGTGACAGTGGAGAAAAGGGGTGCTACTGGGGTAGGCCTTTTCATTTCCAAATGGGGTTTTGCCTTCCCCCCCCCCTTAACAATTTTAACTGTATCTTGGTTAAGGCTTTTCTGTACTGGGCCCCTCAGGCTACGAGGCCGCCAGGGCGCTGGTTGAAAGATCAGTAAGCCCTGATCCTGTAGGCGTGGCCCAGGGTGCGGCTGGGCCCCTGGCCCAGGAACGGGCTGGGGTTTTGGGGTGACTGAGCAGAGGCCATCAGGGAAAGAGGTCTGACCCCCAGAAAGTCACACTTGCTTGAGGAGCATGTGGTTTGGTATACAAAAATCGCTGACTGGTTTGGCCATTTTTTTTTTGCCTGGCCCGACAGGATGCTGAATAAGGGGTTTTTTTTAGCTCACACATTGAATTTGGAGGGGGATTCAGCAGCTTGTACTTATTTTTCTTTTTTTTTTTTTTTTTTTTTTTTTTTTGGGGGGGGGGGGTTGGCAGTGCAATGATTTACTACTCCTTTAGGCATGCAAACTGTGAGAGCATATGGTTCTGAGTGTCTTAAAGTTAATTCACTGTGTCACCTAACCTCCATCGCTCCTATTGGGAAAAGCTATCAAGCCCTTACCTGGCAGAATTTAAATGTGAAACACGTAAAAGACATTTCAGAAAACACATAAAATACTTTTCTAAATGAACTTTAAGTCTATATAATACCTATATAATAGCATATGTAACTAAGAACAAAAGACTTTCTGATAAAGAACTGGTTTAAGAAACAAAATTAATACTTTTCCTAAAAGAATTGGATAAACAGTTATTCTTACTGAGGTGGTCTGTGGTATGAAACCTTTATCACATCAAACAATAATGAAGGGTGACATTTAAATCCTCAGCCATTCTAAATGGTGACTCTGAAAATGAAGCGTTACTGATGTCTTTGACAAGGAAAATATATGAGGTAAAAAGAGATGTAGCAGAGATAACCTATTATTTTTACTGACCTCAGTTGATCTTGTCCTTGTTTTTTTAAATATTTTACCAGTCAACATGCTACAGAATACACCATTCATTAGATCTGTCAGAAGCAGCAGCTTGGGTAAATAGATGGGAAAGATTAGCAGAATTCTGTGGAAGGTAGAAATGGTGATAATGCTGCAGAAAAACAATATGCCAGTATCTAAAAATTGCCTTTTGCCAGTGTGCCAGAGATATAACAGACTCCAATGGGTATAACAAGTATGCTATGAAGTAAAAAAAAAAAAAAAAAAAAAAACCAGGAGCTGTAGAGCTTTTCTAACATGTTTCATGCTTGAAATAGGAAGTTGGTTGGGTTTTGGTTTTTGGGTTTTTGGTTTTTTTTTTTTTTTGTAAGTTGGTATATATACGTGGTAACATTATACACAAGATCAAATTAATTTTTTTTTTACTTTTTTTTTTAAAGATGATGCTTGTACAAAAATGTGGTCATACAGAGGTGTTAGATGAGAAGGATCTTGTGTCAGGTTGATATTGCTGACCGTAAAATAGCTACATTTGATTTATCTTTACAAGAAATACTTAAGGACTGTTAAGTTCTCTGTGGACCTAGCATAGAACAGTGCTTGTGCTTGTTTAGAGATATGGTGACAATGCAAATACTTATGACAGTAATGACAGAATCCCTATTTTTTTATTTTTACTAATTTACAAAATAAGGTTTATTTTATTTTACCCAAAAGACTATACAGTTTCTTTAGAAATATTCATTCATAGAACAACAAACTGATCTCAGGCCAAATCCTGGTTATTTTATTCACAGAAATATAATCTTAGTATTTGATCTGTTGCTTAATTAAGCAACATATTGAAGTATGTGCTTAAGTGATCCTTATTTATTAGCATAACTAAGCTATTTTTATATTGTTATGAAGGCTAACACAGGTTTAGGAGGTCTGAGAAACAAGAATGTTGTTGATGGCTCAGCACCCCAGTGAAATACTTCAAGCAATATCTTATTCTGGATGCTGTCAAGGAAACAAAAGTTCTCTGGGATGTTCATAACAGATTGTATGTAGTGACACCAAGAGCACTGAAGGGGAAAAGGTGTAAGATTTCATCTTGGTCACAGCTAGTGGCCGCATTAGGCTTTATGCTGTGGAGGTGAGAGGCCTAGGTCTGCCGTCCTTTCCTCAGGAAACGAGGCTCCATGGATTGAGTTGGGCTGACACAATGGGGTGTAGAATTTCTCCATTATACAGTGTAAGTTCTACACCTTTAAATATAGATCATAGAATGGTTTGGATTGAAAGGGACCTTAAAGATTGTCTAGTCCAACCCCCCTGCCATAAGCATGGATACCTTCCACTGGATCAGGTTGCTCAAAACCCCATCCAACCTGGCCTGGGTGCATCCACACTTCTCTGGGCAACCTGTTCCAGTGTCTCACCACCCTCACAGTAAAGAATTTCTTCCTAATATCTAATGTAAATTTACCCTCTTTCAGTTTAAAACCATTACCTCTCCTCCTATCACTACATATATATGTGGGTATGCCAGTTATTTTTGAAATTTTGCTTCATTAATGCTTTCAAATTTGTCTAGTTCATGATATCCTAGTCAGGATATTAAATAGCACTCATTATTTCAGTATTCTTTTTCTGCTGGAAAACAATTTTATATCTTTGTACTAAATATATATTTTGGAATGGAAATTGCCTAGGTCTACTTATATGGCAAAGAAGGGGAACAAAAAATTGTGTAAAATGAGAAAAGATTGCTTGTTATAGAGTTGCATAGGTTTCGGGCCTCAACAATATAAGAATTCCTGAATTTCCATGGGTTTTTTTCACAGATAGATAGTTGTAAAATCTATTATGACATCAAACAGTGATAATAGAACATGGGGGAAGGGAAATATGTCAATTAAAGTACATTAAGAGGTGACTGACTTGCGAATCAGAAAACATTGGAGAAATGAAGACAATGTGCTCTGCAATTGAGATCGTAGGATTATAAACATCATCTGAAATAAATATGGATATATGAAGATATTTCAAGATATTTTAAAGCCTTTCAGTGTTTTCCTAGGGTTTATTTTCTAACCTGTCTGCTTTTGAAGTTCAAACATTATTAGTTTATTAAATTTACTGTGTTTTGAATGCAACTGAAGAATATGATACACATTCTTTATTGTGAACATATATAAGGAAAACTCAGCAGCAGTATTTAAGTACATTTAAATAGAATCCTTCAAATATTACATCTATTCCCATCTCTTGGTGCTCATGGGAAAAAAGGCAATATCAACAGGTTCCTGAATAGCAGAAACACATGTTAAATTCAGTTAAATGTTTGGTCTAGTTAAAAATGAGCAGTAGTGAAGAAACCTGGAAGTAAGAGTAAGCTGAAATTTTAAATCCCCAAACTGACGTCCTCCATATCAGAAATCATGTTTAAATTCTCAATATAGGTACGAAAAAGTGGAAACTCTGTGCTACATTCAGCAACACCTAAAAAGAGTCCTATATTATTTGCTGCAAACTGAAAAAAGCTCTGATGCAGAAGATGCATGCCTATGCACCCTTTGCTGAGGAAGACAGAAGAAAAGCTGGTAGCTCTGGCTCCTTACTAGAGGCTCCCTCGCTGCTGCAGTGATTCTAAGGTAAAATCCAACTCATGTCTTGTTCCTTTACTGCCTCCTGTTTAAGTATGTGTATAGGAACCTGATCTTCAATATTTGATAGAGCACTTCTTTAGATTACATAGGTGGCTTTTTACTCATATTTATTTACATATATTGTATTTATCTACCATTGTTAATATTTACAGTTAATTCATATGAGGACATGGAAAGATACTGACTTAAATCACCTTTTTTACCATGCCGGAGTATAACATTTCCATGGTCATTCAAATAGGAAACATGCAAACAGACCGATTGTGTTCAATATTAGGTGTCATGCTAACAAGCATGACTTTTTTTAATTCCTGTGGTTCATCACAGATGTGAATTTGACAGTCTCTATCTAGTTCTTATTTGGGTATGGGCTAGTCTATGCTATAACTCATTATTCTTGCCTAATACAATCGTAACAGTGAAGA
Organism: Fregata magnificens; assembly: GCA_013389945.1. Classification (NCBI taxonomy): domain Eukaryota; kingdom Metazoa; phylum Chordata; class Aves; order Suliformes; family Fregatidae; genus Fregata; species Fregata magnificens. The sequence goes on from WAAD01031096.1 coordinate 59,427, forward strand.
AAGTCTTTAAGTTGGAAACAATATAATATGTTAAAAAGCTGAGTGGAAAAGTTTATATAGAACTCGTTTGCTTTTAAAGAACATCTCCTTCGTAAGCACTTGCAACGTATCACAATTTTAAAAAAAGAAGAAAATTCCTTTTCTTATTTCTTCCCTATTTTTTAACTTTCTTATGATTACTGCTATCTCACTGTTCTATAACATTGACTGTTCTACTTGACTGGTTCTTTTGTTGTGCTTGTATTAACTGTAAATTTATTTTTACTTTTACTTTTTTTTTGATCTTGAAAGAAAATAGTACTGTCCTGCCCTCAATCAGCTAATCAGTACTCCTACACTCAAAGCGACTCTATATAGATCTTCTTTCCCTGCAAGATTTAGTATTAATGTCAAAAGTAGTTGTTGGGAGAAAGAATGTTTCTTTATCAGTCCTTTTTTTTAAAAACATGTATTATCAGTTACAAAAAAAAAAAAAAGACCTGGGTGACAGTTCTTACAGGACATCCTTTATACTGCAATACTTCTGACCCATCCTTTAGTCTCTTTTCAATCTATACACATGAAATTCTCACTTTTCTTTTGTTTAACCAACTCATATTTGCATTCAGCAATGGCATATGAAAAGGAAATCAGAAATTTCAGACCATTTTTGACTGGGTACCAGAAGTGGGAGTAGAACAAAAACTACAACCTTTTGGAACACTTCATGAAACAACACTCAAAAGTTTAACTCAGTTCTGTACTCTTTAGTATAATAATATACCTTATGTGTTCATGTATGTCACTGTAAAGTATATTTAAAAAAAAAAAGTCACTCCTACTAGATTCGTAGCTGAATGGAGAATTATGTTTTACGAATATTTTGCACCTTATTATGCAGAGGCATAAATTACTATAAAAATGCAAGGATGTGGAAAATTAGACCCAATGGATATATTTTTCCAATCTAATTCTTGCTACATGCCTCTGGGGTTCATCAGGAATTTTTATAAGGGGCCATTCTATAAGATTAATTCACCAGAATGATCTTGTAAGTGGATAGCTGTTGGGCACACCAACAGCTTTTTTTTGTTTTGTTTTGTTTTTAACTGAATGTTTTTGAAGCATTATTATTTCTACGCTCTAGTTACAGAATTGTTTTCTGGTAAGTGAGTGGTGTAGTTACTCTATTTTTTTTTTTCTGTATGTTTAGTAGTTACTGTGAGTTCTGAGCTCCAATCCCTGCCAATCTCAAATCAGGAGGGCCTTACTATGTTGAAGTCACAGCAGTGACAGTCCACCAGAAAGATTCTGTGACTTGAGAATTTCACTGAGCTTAAGAGTATTACCTGTAATACAGGAGTAAAAACCTAACTAGTGTCAACACCAAATACACTGAGTATGAGCAGTAAACTTTTATTTATTCAGACTGGAGAAGGTATCACAAATGGCAAGTGGGACACAACCTTCAGTGGTATGTGTGGAAAATTGTTGGGATTTTTGTCTTTTTGCCTTTTTTTTTTTTGCATACTTATGTATGTATATATATACCCCTGCAGTTCGAAAATATATCTGAGTACTTATGTTTCAATTCATCAAATAAGACCAGAGAACTGAAAAGGACATGAAAAACCACCTAAGCTTTCAAAAAACAAACAAACAAAAAAAATCCCCAAAAGGTAGAGACATTTACTTAGAAAAAAGACAAGCAGTTAGATTTGTGCAGCACAGGTGCATACCCACATGCTATGGGAATGTAAATGAAAGGCTGGGTTTGATATCCAGGATATCTTTCTTGTTTTCCATCCCTGACCCAAGTTGCATACCATGCTCTCTTAGTTTAGCAAATTGACTTCCCTCTGACTCAGTTTCCCATCTGTAAAATGGAAAGGGTACTAACTTATTGTTAAAGCCATTGAAACATTACTTATCTGGTTCTTATTTCTTTTTATAATACTACTGTTTATAAGCTATTAATTTTTGTACCTTGCTGGTTTTTGCTATATTATCCTATCAAAATACTCAAGAATTTTGAAGTTTGTCAGATGTATGAGTAAAGGAAAAAATAGAGATGTTATTCTGAGCTTGCAGAAAACACCTGGATCACTTTAGAACAAACACTTAATTTTCTTCAAACTACATATTTTAGTATTCACTTGTAATTAACATTGGGATAACTTGCAGAAACATACAATTCTTTGATCTTCTTTGAATGTATTGGTGTGTTCCCGTGTACTGTAGTGAAATCATAACCTAGAAAATTATAATATCCTCCTGGCTTTGGATGATCTGTAACAGTTCCCAGCTGATTTGAGGGTGAGAGAGACTGCATGTAGTGGTTTGGAAAAGTTTTTAACTCTTAGTTGGGTAATTTCTCTCCTAAACTTGGTTTGCCTTCATTTCAATTCTTGGCTTGTAGACACTTTTTTTTATTACCTGAAATAAACAGGAGCTTTGTAATTGACTTCAGGATTTCACCCAGCTAAGTTTTTGTTGTTTATTTCATTTATTTTAATTAAATTATAAATAACTTCCTGTTTATCCCTCTGCTAAAGAAGCCTTAAAAGAACAGTTCCTACCTTTCTTGCTATTGATGTGATATTTTTGTATTATAGTATCACAAACAAGCATTTTATATTAATGCCTACTGTTTGGAGAGTCCATCTCAAAGAATCTGCAATTTTATTCTTTTTGACTCTGTGGCACATGAATGCAGTGGCAATTACTGCACTATTTTTAAATAAATGCATTGTAGTGAGTTGACCTTGACTGGCTGCCAGGCTTCCCACTCTGCGGATCTCTCACTCCCCTCTCCTCAACAGGACAGGGGAAGAAATAAGATGGGCAAGCTCATGGGTTGAGATGAAGGCAGTTTAATGAAAAAAGCAAAGGTCACATGTGGTAGCAAAGCAAAATGAGGAGTTTTGTGTTCTACTTCCCATCAGCAGGTGATGTCCAGCCACTGGGAAGCAGGGCCTCAGTACGTGTAGCGGTTGGTTTGGAAGACAAATGCCTTAATAATGAAAGTCTTCGTCCCCGCCCACCTTCCCCCAGCTTTTATTACTAAGCATGGTGGTATGGAATATCCCTGTGGTCAGTTGAAGTCAGCTGTCCTGGCTGTGTCCCCTCCCAACCTCTTGCCCACCCTCAGCCAACTGGCCTTTTTGGGGGGTGGGGGAAAATGGTGGGGTGGAGGGGGGTTGGAGAGAGAAAGCCCTGATGCTGTGCAAGCACTGCTCAGCAATAGCAAAAACATTGGCATATTATCAACACCATTCTAGCCAGACATGCAAAGCATGGCACTATACGGGCTGCTATGAGGAAAGTTAACTCCATCCCAGCCAGACCGAGTACAGCCGTCATCCAAAACAACTCTAATTTCTTTGCCAAGTACAGCAATGTAATAAAGATGTTTTATTATTTGCATTTATTGTTAGTGTTTTTAAAAGGCCATTGAAAATAACAGTCCAAATGTTTCTGTGGTTTGTGGGATCTATATGTGTCAGTATTAAAGTGAGTCATACCATCACAGTCATGGTAGGTTATTGGCATTTTACTCTAAACCAAAAATTATGGCTTGTTTGAACTATTTTGTTTTCTCCACTTTGGTAGCACCTCCATTCCACGAGGTATTATGAATGTTTATATATGAAAACTTCCATAAGGCAGAAGTCCAGCCTTTATCAAGCACTATATTTCATTACAAAATTGGTTTTTCTCTGAACTCTAGAAAATATGTCCAAAGTATTACACTGTGTAAACATGTTCTTGGTAATTACATCACATTAGTGTTGGTAAGTCAAATATCAAACCATTTCCTGAAAATATTCATTTGGACCACATGTATCTGAAACCACTTAGGCAATTCCACTATTTAATAATGTCTGTCATTTTACTTTATAGTGGAAATTAAAGAAAATAATATATTATTTTCATGGGATGTCAGCTGTGTTTTGGTATGTGGTTGCATCCTCTCCTGGAGGGGAAGGGTGGCTGATACCCCCTTTAAAGCTTCCATTACTACCAGGATAAGTTAAGTGCTGTCATTGCCTGGTTTAGCAGCTGTCCAGCTTGTCACCATTCATTTTTTTTACTTACATAGCTTACTAATGCTTTCTGTATCTGTAGCCCAAAAACTATAGTACTGACAGAGATGGTACAGTCTTGATACTAATTCAGGCCTCTGGACTGAATCTTGTTAGGTTTTCTCTGGACATGTCTTGATGTACCTAAAGCTCTCTTTATTTTTGTGTAGATGGTAGTAACAAGTGAGTTTTCTTCTGCATAGAACAAACATTGATGATCTTCGCATAATGAAGTAGAATAGAGCAGTACAGGCATGGTACGATAACAGGATTGAAAATGGGGACCTAGTGCAGTGCAAAGGAATATGGACATGACATGGTGAGAGAAGTGGCACGTGGTGACGCTGGAGACCCCAGAGATATAAACAACTCACCAGTGATCATTTACTGATAATTAAAGAAAAGCAGGCATGGGAGCTGGGCAATACAGATTTTAGGGCATCAAAGAACAAGTACCTGCTATATGTAAGACACACCATGTATAGTACGTTTGGGTGTAAAGTGGATTTGCAGAGCAATGAAGAAAAAGCAAAATGTAAAAAGTGATAAGATATTAAGATGTAAAAATAGCCCCAAATGGGCCCTAGAAAGAGGAAAAAGAAATGATCCTCCGGCCATCAAAGAGGAGAAAGAAAACGCCATCATCAACATCATAACTTTTCCTGTGAAGGACTTGGGATGCTGACAACAGAAGCATGTTCTTGCCAAGCCCCTCTCCATCATCTTTGAAAGGTCATGGAGGACAGGAGAGGTGCCCAAGGACTGGAGGGAAGCCAATGCCACACCAATCTTCAAAAAGGACAAGAAGGAGGACCTGGGAAACTATAGGCCAGTCAGCCTCACTTCCATCCCTGGAAAGGTGATGGAACAGTTCATCCTGGAGGTCATCTCCAGGCATGCAAAGGCAAAGGAGGTTATCAGAAGTAGTTAACATGGATTCACCAAGGGGAGACCATGCTTGACCAATCTGATAGCCTTCTATGATGGAGTGACTGGCTGGGTAGATGAGAGGAGAGCAGTGGATGTTGTTTACCTTGACATCAGCAAGGCATTCAACACTGTCTCCCATATCATCCTCATAGACAAGCTTAGGAAGTGCGGGTTAGATGAGAGGACTGTGAGGTGGATTGAGAACTGGCTGAATGGCAGAGCTCAGAGGGTTGTGATCAACGGCAC
>WAAD01031096.1:64958-81413 GCA_013389945.1 Fregata magnificens
GGAGAGCCACAAAGATGATCAGGGGACTGGAGCACCTCTCTGATGAGGAAAGGCTGAGAGACCTGGGTCTGTTCAGCCTAGAGAAGAGAAGTCTGAGGGGGGATCTTCTTACTGCTTACAAATACCTGAAGAGTGGGTGTCAAGACGATTGGGCCAGACTCTTCTCAGTGGTGCCCAATGACAGGACAAGGGGCAATGGGCACAAATTGGAACACAGGAAGTTCCACCTGAACATGAGAAAAAACTTCTTTACTTTGAGGGTGACAGAGCATTGGAACAGGCTGCCCAGAGAGGTTGTGGAGTCTCCTTCTCTGGAAATATTCAAAACCCGCCTGGACGCAGTCCTGTGCACCCTGCTCTAGGTGTACGTGCTCAAGCAGGGGGGTTGGACAAGATGATCTCCAGATGTCCCTTCCAACCCCAACCATTCTGTGATTCTGTGATAGTGGAAAGGTAAGCCATAACAGTGGGGAATGGCTAGATACTAGGAATTGTCTGTATAGCAATTTCAACTCTATTATTACTGAGATCTTTTTCTCTAATAGTAATCTTTTTTTTTTTCTTTTTGTTTGTAATGATTAGATTTGGAAATCTTTGATTAGATGGTTAGGATTTCAATTACACTAACAGTAAATTCTTGACTTTGCTCATTAGAAGTGTTTCCTTTTGCTGAAACAAGTTTCTGAGTATATCAACACTTCCCTGACTCCTATATTATCGTTACAGCTCATCATAATGTAAGATGATGATCAATACATGTTGTACCAAATAAAAAATAGCTCAAATTATTATTTACATCTAATGACATGGTCAAGAAGGAAGTGAAATAATATTTCTCTGTCTTTTCAATAGCAGCTGCAGCATTGACTTCCAAACAAAAGTTTAAGTGTATGAATTCCAGGTGATATTGGTTGTTTGCAAGTGTCTTGCCATGCGAACAAAATAAAAAAAAAAAAAAAAAAAAAAAAAACCACCAAAAAAACCCAAACAAAACCAAAACCCAGTACTCATAAATAAAATCTGTGATATTTCGTCAGTAGAATACTTAAGTATGTGTACTCCCTTCATGTATTCAGAGGTTTTTCTGGGAACTCATTGTACCAGAGCTACATCTTGAGAGATGTAGGGACACAGCCAACAAAGACATTCAATGAATTTGTGGGTACAGGAAGCAGAATATAGCTGTATTACACAGGGGTAACCCAGCTTAACATATCCTTTTCACTAATTTACTGAAAGCTGCAGAGATATCTATGGTACATAATAATAAATAGAACTCCAGACCTAACTTCCATTTACTGTACAGGTAAAGATACCTCTCAAACTTTGAAGCACAGTTTAGAAGGGATTACAGCAAAGGAAGGTGTGCTGGTTTTGGCTGGGATAGAGTTAATTTTGTTCATAGTAGCTAGTATGGGGCTATGTTTTAGATTTGTGCTGAACACAGTGTTGATAATACAGGGATGTTTTAGCTATTGCTGAGCAGTGCTTACACAGAGTCAAGGCCTTTTCTGCCTCTCACCCCACCCCACCAGTGAGGAGGCTGGGGATGCACAAGAAGTTGGGAGGGGACACAGCTGGGACAGCTGACCCCAAGTGACGAAAGGGATATTCTGTAACATAGGATGTCATGCTCAGCATATAAAGCTGGGGGAAGAAGGAGGAAGGGGAGGGGTGTTCGGAGTGATGGCATTTTGTCTTCCCAAGTAACCATTATGCATGATGGAGCCCTGCTTTCCTGGAGATGGCTGAAGACCTGCCTGCCAATGGGAAGTAGCGAATGAATTTCTTGTTTTGCTTTGCTTGCATGCGCAGCTTTTGCTTTTCCTATTAAACTGTCTTTATCTGACCCCACGAGTTTTCTCACTTTTACTCTTCCAATTCTCTCCCCCATCCCACCGAGGGGGTAGTGAGCAAGCGGCTGGGTGGTGCTTAGTTGCCATCTGGGGTTAAACCACGACAGAAGGGAAGTAATGCACTGACAGAAAACATTATTATTTAAGCCTACATAGAAAAACAGTTGTCATTCTGTGGCAAAAACTATTCACTAAAGAATTGGAGAGTAGCCTAATTAGAAAGGTAACTCAGACTTCACTGAAATCCACTGGATTCTCAGGGCTTATTCTGTCAAGAACTGGAGTAACATGGATCAATCTTTATGATTCCAGAAAATCAAATCCTGAACCTGATCTTTCTGATACGTCCAGACTGAAATTAGTCCTCAGGTTTTTTTGTTCTTGTTAAATCCTGCAGTGAAAAATGTACGTGATACAACTGGTACTGATGTTGACCTATGTGATATTTTAGCATGACAATAATTTTCATATATATATACGACAACACGTGTATATACCTATGGAAAAAATATATTTATTTTGATTTTATGGTATAAATCTATTGAATGATATAATAATGATAGGCACAATTAAAACCACTTCTCTTAACTTATTGGTGAGTCAGTCTGGTTTCATCACTAACTGCAACGCATATATACAGTTTAATGTATACATTATATACTTTATTTAGTTGTGTTTCTTTTTTTCTCCTGAATTATCACTGAATCAGGTTGGTTTCTATTTAACGTCTGTAATAGAAGGTATATTATTAAACTCCATTATGAAGCTGGCGCTCTACCAAGTTCAACATGCTTGTGTAGAAGGAAAGCTAGTTACAAAATCCGGTGTGAAGAAGAATCTACTGAGTTATGGTCCCTGCAGCTATTAAGACAATTTAGGATAGCATGAATTTGATTTGTATAGGTATGCCAATGGGAAAACAGATTCAGGCTGTGGGATTTTGTATTGAAGGCTATTGCATAGACAAAATCATTTTTCAAAGAATTTCTTTTAATCCTATTTTAAATTTCTTTCCACAATTTTAAAACTTCCTACCAACAAAACATTTTTTTTCCTTAAGAAATACTACAAAAGAAACGTGTTGGAGTCCCAGGCTTGTTTTTGTGGGCCAATTATATCTCTTTGGTCATGTAATTTCAGAGTCGCTGAGAAGCTCCTATTGCTCTGGAGAGCAGGGAAGACACCCAGTGTCTGTGTAACGGTCTAATGGAGACTGTCATTTTACTCCTGACTGTTTAAGGAGTCTTGTTCACTAACAGGCCACATGCGTAGCTGTTGCACACAAACTGTTGGCTTTCTGCTGTGCAGTTGGCAGACTCTTGGGAGGCATTGCAGAATCCGTAGCACTATATCCTAGACAATTATTATACGGCATGCCGCTACAGGCTCTTCTGATATACCACAAGGTAATTTGTGTTAATGAATGTCAGAATTGTAGATGTTCTGCTGCTGAGCATTTTAGACCACACATAGAGAATTCCAACAATTGGCATGCATTTGTCTCCCTTGTCAACTAAGAGTGTTATATTCTAACGTATACCTAATCCTTTTTATTTTAATCCCTGCGTAGATGTGAACCACAGGCTGCATTTAATCAGAAATATAGCTAACAAGGAAAACATCAAATTCTAGTCTATGTTCCATTCCATAATACATTTGACTTAATTAGCTAAGAATACTAATTGCAGAATTCCTGGGATAAAGTAAGTGTCCTTTGCCCCTCTGACAAGGGCAGACTAGGTGAAATTTGAACAATGTCTTGTAAAAACAAATCTAACAATAATTAGTAAATAACAGAAATAATCAATATTGTTCAGACACCTTGTCTACAGGGTAATTGCAAATCAGTAACTGTCTTTTTCTAACAGTTTTTTGGTGCACCATTGAAGGGTTTGCCAACCTTGCTGTGTATAAAGAAATCCTTCAATATAGAGGAATTTTTTAACTATTGAGTCTGTAAAAGTGTTTTCCCTTACAGGTTTTAGTCAAAGTCTAATTCATTCCTCTATGTCAATAGCTTGTGCTCTGCGATCTTCAAGGGTTCATGGACTAGCTCTCGTGGGTACCTGAAAAACAATTTTAAAAAGTAAGCCTGTGTGCATGAGGCTTGGATTTGCAATACAAGGTCTGTACCATCACTGAAAATTTTAATTTGCAGACTTAAAAAAAAAAAAAGTTAAAAAACCTAGCTTACTACAGAAGTGTGAGGATATGAGCTTTCGCACTGTCCCAAAGTTTAAATCACGGAGGAAATAACAATGTCAGTTAAAAATTCTAAATTATGAAGAGGCTACCAATTAGCAACTTGAGATACGTAATCTCAGCGTACAAGAACTATGGTAGAGTTGCCCAATACTAAGTATGGAAAGTTGTTACTTATTTTTGTTTATAATCTAATATATTCTGTAGGACTGACAAAGAATTTATTTCTAATAGGTTCTCCATAAACATATACTAGAAGATATATTCCACTCTGAAGAACGCGTGTCCCCCTTAACCATGTAGTATATGTTCTGCTGCTTTCCAATTTGCTCTACACCGTCTACCAACATCTGTGTAGTGCAGGAGTAAGGTCTAATTCCAATTGAAGGAAAGTTCAAAAATATTATTTCAATTTTGCAGGAGACCAGACAGAGGATGATTAAGTGACTTGCCAAAAATTCACACTACAGAGCAGAACAGCAAACTGAACTGCAATGGTAAGTTCTTCAAATGCTAACTTTATAAAACATGCTGTAAGTGTCCATCATCAAGTGCACCTGAAAAGCCTGAGCATTCATGATGATTGATTGCGTTAAACACTGCCTGGTGCGGTCACAGTGGACTTTTCTGATTTATATCACTTCAGGATCTGCTTTGAGTTCTAGAAAATGTTTAGTAGAAACATCAGCTTATAAACTTCATCACTTTTCTGGAGAAAAGAATTGTGAAAGTCCTTTACAGAACTATTTATCTGTTTCAAAAGAGTGGAGTGAGTTAAGTTTTTACTTCATACTTGCAGGAATATGCTAGAAATTGAAAATCTATGGAATGGAAAATTCTGTGATTTCTGAACTTGTTTCATTATGACTCTTGGAAAAGATAATGCTAATTCAATCCAAATATTCCATTTCATTAAAACTGATATTTTTGATTATTATTTTTAATGTATATTTTCTGTAAAAGACATGCTGTCAAATTAAAATTATATTAAAACAAAAGTCTTAATGCTTCATAATGATACCAAAATACAAGTATGTTTTTGCTGAATTAAATTTGTCAGAATCAGTACATTCTTGCAGAATGTTTTTATTTTGGTGAAACGATATCTTCTGACAAGAAAATATTCCATTGGAAAGCTTTTGACCAGCTCAGATTGCTTCTGAGTATACCTACTGTGAAGCCAAGACACTGAGAAGTACTTACTGACTTTTCTTAGTATTTGACATAGCCAATATAACAGAAGTTATTAAATGCTAAGGCAAAGCTAAAGCTTGTGCTGTAGAGGCATTGCCCAATTAATACAATTATTGTGTTTTCAGTGCTGTTAGTTTTGATAGCTTCTGAGACTGCAAATCAGCCTCTGTTCTTGCTGTCATGCATATCACCAGCAGATGTAGCGTTAGTGCCATAGGCACAGGCCAGATAATTCTGAATTTGGAAAGCAAAGAATGTCATGCAATTATTTTGCAGCCTAACATAATGTGGCCTGTTTGGGGAGCCAAAAATATGCAACTATGTCTTTTCTGTTGACGTTTTACAAGAGTTGTCAGCCAGATAGGAGTAGGGTGAGGGAGGCAGTGCTGTGCAGAATGTTTGTGTGCTATAGTGACAACCCACAACGCAACCTACAGATACAGCACAAAGGAGCACAAAATAGCTCTTCAAAGTAGATGTGTTAAGTCAATGGCATTAAAGCATAATTGAGAAATGCACAATACCTTTATCCATCCCGGCAATCTTTCAGCAGCGCAACGAAGGCAAAGAATTACCTGAAGTCAAAGAGTGGAAGAGTCTTCTTCCTCTTAGAGGAATTCCAAGCTGGCATCAGTGGACCTGAACTGAAAAAACTTTGGAGGGTGACTCCAAATACCAAACTGTATATTTTCAGGCTGAGGTTATTGTCTCATTGAGCCTTGCCACCTTTTCCTTTGTCTCTATCAGCACATTTCTGTCCTTTGTCTTCCATATATCATATATATCATTACCTTCCTGTTTCTCAGTCTTCTTCCCCATCTTCTTATGTTCCACTTTTTTCCAGTTTTCTCTCACAAGGCCAGGCTGATCACCCCACTGCTCACCTGCTATTTTATGTACTTTGCATTTAAAAGATTTTTTTCTGAGAAGATTAATGCATCAACCAAAATATCTAAAGTGACTGATCTATACTAAATTGTTCTATTTGTTGTGTTTTATTCATACGTAGATAATTCAAGAATTCTTAACAGGCTACTTTCAAGTCAAGACCTTATTTTAAACTGGTGCAGAAGTTTTACTTTCATGGTCCACATCTTGACTCCTCATGCTTCCTCCACACTATTTCTCTGGATCTTCTCTTGGCATCAAGGATAAATTTAAATACCTACTTTTTAGGGAAGATTTTTCGTCTTTATACTGCCAACCACAGTTTTGAGTCCTGAGTTGAATAAAATTGGGAAGCATAGTAGTTATAAGTGATGGAGAGATTGCAGTTGAATGACTAACACTATGATTCTAAAATCTTACCTGTTTTCTTTGTTTAGATTAAAATAAACTTAAAATCTATTGAGCACTTGATGATGACAATGTTGACAATGGTAGCAACTAGCATTAGCAGTAGCCTTGTTAGTTGCCTCAGGGATATTTTGCAACCATGAGTGGGAGGGAATGATAAGGAATGGCAAGAAAATCAGTTCAGGAAACAATTTTTCTGAGATGTCACCTAGCTCTGAAAGAAATGAACATTTTTCTGAGTTGCATGTATGGGTCTGATATAACCTTTCTTCTTTTAAATTCTGGCTTTTTCATCTCACTAACAGTAGCACAAGATGACTGATGATTAGTGGGGAAGTTAGCTTGTACCAGAGCCCAAAATACAGGCTTTATTTGAAACTAAATAGTATGAAGAATAAGACAGTATCAGGCCAATAAAAATTATAAAAGAGAACCTAAAAATCAATAGTACAAAATAACAATTCTCCATCTTAATGAGATAAAGTCAATGCATGCATGTTGGCACAAAGTAACTTGCTACTCCACTGCTATCAAATTTTATTTTAGGTCTATGATTCAGGAAAGAAAAGTTTTTAAAACTTATATTTTTGAAATTCAAAACTTCTCTAAAAGAAACTAATTACTCTTACCTGTATGAATCACAGTGAGCAAAATGGTAGATTACACATTACAAATCAATACTAGGGTTCAGATGTTATTACAGAACCACTCGAGCTAGGCTCCTTTGGTTAATGATATCATCTGGACTCTGCAATGATTAAGAACATAGTAATACATTCTTCCTCACTCATTACCTTACAGAAAATAACCACATACTTGATTACGTTTGATTACATCATAAGCAATATGCTCAAACTTATCCTGTATACAAAAAAAGCAGAGAAAAGCTTTTTGAATGTAATTAAGGTGTAAAAGAAAGTTCTGTTTAACAAAAAAGTATTTTATTCATAAGTTCTGGTATTTTCTGTCAAAAGAAAGAAAGGAGAACCAACTTACTGCCAATAAAATGAAAAAGAGAAAAAAAAAAAAAGGGAGGCTTAATATCTGATAAAGGAAAATAAAACAGAAACAGATGTCCTTTACCATTTATAATACATTTATAATACCTTATTTTTCATCTTATGGCAGCACAGAAAGATATTGCATTATCTAGAAAATCTTCCGTTAGCTCATGTAAGTAGCAGACCTGCTGATTCACTAGTACCGTTTTTGGCTTTATCTCCCAGTGTTTTTCTCAAATGTGTCTGGATAGCTGTAGTAGTTTGTACCTGATTTTCTCTACTTGTGATGCAAATTATTAACAGATCTCCCACAACAGAGGAGGGAGAAAGTCCTGAGAGCTACACATGGCCATAGCTTCTTGATAAACAATTCCCTTGGTATTTACACATTCAAGACATCTATCTCACTTTGTCTGCAATTTTCAAAGAGGCAATATCACAGTTCGGTGTCAAGGGGAAAACAAAAACAAAATGTGAGACTTTAAACAGAAAAAAAGCAGCTGGAAAAATGCTGGAAAAGAGTTGAAAATCCTTAGTTTGTGTTACTATTTTAAAGGGTGTTCTGTTATCCCATAGACTTCTGCTATTTTGTGTCCACAAGTAACAGCAACAGTGTTTTTATTATCTGGTCTCTGCATTTGTCACTCTCCATCATACTATTTAAACTACAAACTGCTAAAGTTTACAAGAATCTAAAAAGATTTTCTTGAAAAGATTCTCTGAAATTGAGTAGTGTTGTATTAGCTGGTATTTGTGGTGGCTGGGCAGGTGGTGGGAAGTTAGCCATTGAGGGAGGATTTAAAGACTGAAGTTTTCTGTGGGGCAGATGAGAAACAAGGCTAAGAATCTACCGTATTTGAATGAGATTATTCCATTAATTCAAGACCTTTCTGGTATTGCTTTTAAAAAACTGATTTGACAAGGACTCACTGGCTATAGTGATATTTTAGCTGGAAAGGAAGACCATAACATGCCTTTCATAGAAAATACACATCAATCTCTGGCATCTGTCATTTGTGTATGCAATATTTATATTGCATGTGTGATTATAGTATCTAAGTACTGTTCAAGGATTGGAAAGACAAGTTATTTCTAAACCAGGAGCATTTTAACAACACATACTACCAGTTTACCATGTCAACAAAGCCAGATGACGAAGGAAAGAGAAGGAGTTCTCAGAATTAATACAGTCCATGCATCATAACCAAAATCCTTAAAATGGATTTGACAGATACTAGGAACCTGTGTTTTCAGCTAACAAATATACGGGTAGGCAAAACATGGTCTGCAGTAAATTTGAAAGGTTCTTTATAGTTATAGGAAAATGTAGTCTATTACAAACCCTAACAATTTCAATTACTTCATGTATTTTCTTAGTTTGATTAGTTTTACCTAAGACATATCTAGAGTAGTATGTCAACAGCACATAATTTGGTAATTTCTTGTGAAGTCTCAGGCAGAGAGAGGTCTTAGTAGTAGAATACAATTGTTGTTAGATGCCTGTTTTTTATTAAGAGGATTGAGCAGAGACTCTTAAGTTTCAGAGAGGAAAGCTCAGCAGCATTTAAAAATAAATAGTATTATATCTTGCATTTCTCCTGTCTTCCCCAGTTTTCAATACAGATCTACCAGTTTTTATCCAACGCCATCTCTCTGATGTGCTCACTGCTGTCCTCAGTGGCTGGAAATGTATAAGGACCTATGCTGCAAGCTACGTATCTTAGTTTCAAAGCTTTACGTGTGCACATCTGAAGTAAGAGTTGTGATAGCACTGGACCCTGACAGATCTTGTTTGTCATTGGCATGACGTGCTTAGGGTGCAAAAGTTGCCTATCATTAATTTTTGGGACTATTTCAAAAAGGAATGATTGATGGCAAGCTCGGTGTTAGCCAGAACACATTATGTATGCCGCATTCAGCAATATCCTACATGGATGTCTGGGTTTTTTGCTCCAAGGTCACACTGGTAGCCAGTCTGCTTCAGCTGATGGACAGAGTTGAGCTAACAAACCATAACAGCATTAGACAAAAAGTCTCAAGCCAGCCTGAGAAGGACAAAGAATTTCGCTAGAAACTACATACTGTTGGTAAGAGGCCAATATTATCATCCAAGGAATCAAAAAAATTAAAATGTCAGAGAGTTAGGTGGGTTGAGAGCAGGACAATCTTTCACGTTTCTTAATAATGTGGGTGTGTCTATATGAGCATTTGAGTTTGATTTTTTTTTTTAAACAAATCTCCTACCTACTGCAAAAAGTTCACATCATGGAACAGTCTCCAAGGGCATGAAAGCATGAATCGGATTTCTTTCAGATGAAGTCATGGCAGCAGATGCACACCAGTAGTGTGCCTAGTGTGTTCTAGCTGCTAATGGGCAGGCAGTTCACAAAACCTGAATAGGGCTGAAATAAAACCTCTTGAAGCACATATAATATTGATGTCTCATTGTCAGCACAGTTGTTTTGCTCCTCAGATCTGTTTCATCTGAGCAGCACTGCTCACTAATATAAACATAGCCAGTGCCTGTTTCTACATGTAGGATAATAGGCAGTTTATTTCTGTGTACATTCACTACATGTATGTTTAATAGCTGATAGAGCTAGTTGCTACAAGTAATTGAAAACCTGACAGGACTGCCTGCATGGACACTGCAATAACCTTTCCCAAGAACTTTCAGAATTTTGTAGCGGTGGGACTGGTAGAGGGTCTTCTTGTAGGTGATTGATACAAGGAGTTCTCAGGGCTTCAATGGTCTGGTTGTGACAGGCCCCAAGACTGTCCATAGCTTTACATGCACCTTTTTCTTAGAGGACTCTTTTTCTCCAATTACAATTCTAGTTGACAGCTTTCCATGAAAGGCTTTCGGGGTTGTGAGAGAGTCCCTTCAGAGTCCTTAAGAAAATCTTTCCAACATATAAGACTTGACTGTGGGCTGGCTCTCAGAAACCTCCTCATCTTTTAAGAATACATTCACAACGTCCATGTGCTAACAACTAGTTCTCACTGTGCCTGTGCTTGAGTGCAACTAAGAGAATCAGCTAGCAGAGGTATAACAGTTGTCACAGCACTTTTCAGGCGGCTTCTTCAGGGAATTTCTTCCATATGCTTCTTTTCCAGGGATCATCTTCCTTGAGGGAACTTCTGGCAGCTTGCTGCTGCAGGTGAGGGTTGGCTTCTGGAGGCTTTTGCTTCTATCAGCTCTGATAGCTTGTGTTGGCAGTTCCTGGATTTGGGGGTGCCTACACTTCTTGTTTCCAACTGGCTGCTGCTCAGGGACTGTCAAACACCTATTCAGCTGGTGTGTGGGGAGCATATAACCAGTGGGAAGGAACGTGGATCCTGGAGTGCTGCAGTTGCTACAGCTGTTACTGCAAAGGGGTCTAGAAACTGCTGAAAACTCCTTGAGCCTGCTCATCGATGGTGTCAGCTTGCAGCAGGGCACAGTCTCCAGCAGCAGCTGGAACAACAGTTTTGGGGACATCGGAGGCCTTGACCTAGAGGGTGCTCTGGCGGGAGTATGCAGCCTTCAGCTGCAGGTAGTGCCTGGTACCTCTCCCTAGGGTTAGGCTGAGTGTGTACTTACCTTTGGGAGGTGAGGTTGTTAAGACACTAAATCAGCAGGTGAAGGAGCTGTGAGAGGAGATGAGCAGATCGCATAGTACCAGAGTGGATGAAGAGAATATTGACAGGGTCTTTAGAGAGATATTGCAGAAACAAGATAGCCTAAGCCCCATGGTGGATGGAAGGAAGGACAGCTAGTGACTGTGCTTAGAGGAGGAGTGGATGGACTACCAGGATGAGGAAGGCTGGAAATGTATGGCTTCTGGCAGCAGGAGGAAGGCTCCTTCTCTACCTGCAGAGCTGCAGTTACAGAACAGACACAATGCCCTAGGAACAGGCAAGGAGGGACAAGAACAGTCAGGGCAGGCATCAAAGCTAGCTGAGTCTGAAACAGGGGGTCTGCATGAAGAGAAAAAAGTCAATCCAGAAGGCTTCAAGAGTGTGTTGAGGAAAATTTCTGTATGTGTGTAGCAGAATGCCTGCATAGATGAACAGGCAACCCCTGACTGAGCTCCTGTACAGAAAGGAGGTACATGGAAGGTGCAAGAGGGGACAGACTACGCAGGAGAATTACATGCACATTGTCTGAGTGTGCATGGACAGGGTTAGAAAAACCAGAGCTCAGGTGGAGTTGAAACAGAGAGACATGAAGGGCAACAAGAGTGCTTCTGGCAGCAAAAAGAAGGCTAAGAAAAGCACAGCTTAATGAGGCAGTTGATCAATTCTCAGGGCCCTGAGTGCACCAATAAGCCTTAATTGCTCTGACCAGCCTCACCTGTGACACCCCACCCACACTCTTTGCTCACAGGCTCAGGAGCCCAGCCTTGCTCTGAGTTATGCCATAAGTAGGTGTCTGCGTTCAGTTCTGTTTCCTGCTGTCTTGACTTACTGACTGTACGAATCCCAGACCTGCACTGTAGGTATTCTTTTTTTCTTGGTTCTGTCTCCTGGCTGGCTCATGGACATATTACAGGTAGTTTGTCTCTACTCTGGCCTCATTTCCTGCTATTGCTGAGTTGCTCTCCTGGATGTAGTCCTTGGACATGACTTGTTACCTTGATTTTTCTGAGTCTGTTGCAGAAACTGCTGCTGCTACCAACTTGGCCATACTCAGGTACAGTGAGGTTGTATGGATTTACCTGGGGCAAATTGTGACTGTCCAATGTATTTACCTTATGTGATGAGATCATGAGCTGTGTAGGCAAGGGGAGAGTGGTGGATGTTGTTTACCTTAACTTCAATTTGTTAAATATTCATTTTACTACTGACTTTTTCTGTGACAAAAGATCTGTTTCACTTGCTCTTTGTTGTGGCTACACAGAGTGTGTATAAGCAGGTAGAGATGAAAAATGATTGGTTAATTTTAATTCTTGTAAGACTGTTAATTAAAATAATATAATGGGATTACAGTAGATGAACCTGAGTGTTGACTGATGGTAGATATATGCAAGAATATACCTTCCTTTTTTTAAAGGAAACTGTTCTAGTAAAAATTTTGTGGACTGATTTATTCTGTTCCTTTTTGTTTGTTTGTTGGGGAAAGGAAGTTTTGTACTGATGATGTGAGAGTATAAAGAAGACTGTAGTAAAAAACTCTGAGGTTATTAGTGATATCCTTGACTCTATTTTTCACTGTACTCTGAAGGAAGACCTTGAGGTATTGTCAGGGACAGCAATGCAACAAATAATACAACGGCCAGACTTATCTGCACTGTAATTTCTGACATAATTCTAGACAGCTGTATTATGGTAAATTAAAAACATGAGCAGTATATATTGTATTTGCCACTACTGAAGCTTAAGTCAGCATGATTCTCTGGAGGCAACAAACAACCTAAACTTTTTGCATCTGTTTAGGTCCCTATAAGAAACAGGCTAGTGTCACAAAACTCTCCTTCTATGTGCCTTAGGGTTTGTTTCCTTTGATGTATTTTATTTTTTGAAACCTTTTGTGAAACTCCTGAACTTCTAGCCATCGCTGTGGCAGTATATTTTTTTCACTCTAAATTTTCTATCAGCAGTCATGGATACAGATTATCATCTTCAGTTATTTGTTATGTTCATGTTTTGTAATGTATCAGACCAAATGTAAAAATAAGTGTAATACATAGGTTATCCAGTACATTAAAAGTACTTCCACTTGCATCTTGGCTATCTACATTATTGTAGCCATGAACAGTAATAAGTGCCAATAGCCTGCTGTTTAGGTATTGCTGACATAACCTGGTATTCTTTCTTGTCAAGTTGTGTGTGTGATATGGGCTGTGGGTACCTAACATTAACTAACCTTTACTTCCATTTCAAGCCGTTATATAGAGAAGGCAAACTTTTCAGTGGGTGTGGCAAACGCTATTAATTTCAGTGGAGCAACTCTGCATTACGCTAGCTAAAGGTCTCTTGATTCTCAGAGTAGCATATATATATATATATATGCTGGAGGCATGAAATTAAAGGCATTCAGTCCCTTTAGCTTGTGCTTTAGATTTTAGGTGCTCACAAGCACCTGTGGATCCTGTCTGTGCCATAAGGATAAAAGGAAATTTTGTGAAGAGATGCTGATAGGAAGCTCCACATAATTCTTAAGACGATGGGTTTTATGTGACCGGATTTTATTTACATGATCCATAACTTCAGGTTATTTCCTTATTCCTGTGGCTGTTTTCCCTGTGAGGACAAGTTTACCCATGTGTTGAAGACCACTGTTTTCTTTGTTTGTTTGGATTTTCCAGCAGAAGCTGTCTTCCATGTATGTGCTTTCTGATGGTGCACACAAGTGGGAACTCACAAGGCTCTGTGGCACCAACTGCTAATTGGTTATTCACTGTCCAGATCTAGGCAGATTCAGAAAAAAAAACAAGCAAAAAAAAAAAAGTGAGTGGCTTCCAGTTTTCTGCTAGTGTAGTCTGCATTTTCTCTGTCTTAAATATTTCAAGTAGAAGTGATTATTTGCAATTTTTAACTTCTGGGAACATTGTCCTCTGAACGATTACTGTGATATCTACCCTAGGCAATAACTAAGGAAGGGAAAAAAAAAAAAAATCATCCTTCTAAGGAGTTTGTGTGAAATCACCAAAAAGTCTGGTGTTTGCACTATGAACTCCTTACTGTTCTCCCAGAGTTCTCCCTTTAATTTCAAAACATCTAACTTCTAAATAGATTTCTTTCAAAAGCAGACACAGAGTAAGAAGGAAAAGAAAGGTAACTTGCTTCTTAAGACCTATACAACAGAAAGGCAAACTTCTCTTTTCTTGTCCCTTATCCTATGATATCTTGAGAAAATAATTTTGGGTGCTATTCTGTAGGAACAGAAAGCCTGAGTTGGCACCCTATCACTGGATTTCTTTGACTACCACACAGATGGGAGAAAGATCTGGGATTTGTCACTGACTCTATATGAACTACCTGGTCTCTAATATCTATTAGGTTCTGAGATACCGTACTCATCAGCTTTCATAGTTAATGGCAGAGAGTCCCATGATGACTCATTAGTGCTCTTTTTCCTCATTTAAAAACTAAGGTTGTTGTAAGAAAATTAAGATTGTTGTAAGAATTTTTTATGTGTTCCTTGGCATCTCTTAAGGTTGTCCCTGGTTACCTACACAAGTCAGCAGCTGTATGGGAATCTGTTGAACCCCTATAGTCAGCAATAATCAACCATTGTACCAAAAAGGCTTAGACTTTAAACGTGTCCTTCTGAATATAAGTTCCTCTATTGGAATAGCCTGGACACAATACAAGAAAAGGGGAGGGGGGAGCTGCTAGTGAAAGCTACTCCCGCTGGCTGATCTCAGCCACACCAGTCTTCTGCACTCTTATTGTGAGCTGTTATTCAAGAAGGCCACATGCTGCTGCAGAACTTCCTATGGAACCTCCTTTTTACTCCAAGGAATGGAGGAAAGATGTTTTGTGGGGTTTTGGGTTTTTTTATTCTCTAATATGAAATTATTTTCTTTTTTTTTTTTAATGCTTTCATTCAGTGACGCAGACTTAGAATTGTTACCTTGTCCTCAATAATTCTAAATCTGACCAAGGACGCTTATTTTTTTACTGTTGGCGGGGCAGGGGAAGCTCTCTGCTTCCAGCTTGCAGATTTCCCAAATTGGGAAAGGACTTTTTTATTTGTAGTAACATGAATCCTGTTGAGCCTTCTTATGTTGCTGCAAACTAGAAATGCGTTTGAAAACAGAAAAGTGATCTTCTGTCCAAGTCTGGCAATGCTATGTCTATCTAGATATTCAACACAAAGAATTAAAATGATGGTTACGTAGGCAGATGCTCAAGATGTGGTAGAGTGCATGAACATCACAGGGAATGCTCAAATGTAGACACACACCTCTTCTAGGAAAGAAAGTACTCTAGCTACAGAAGGGAGGTGGGGGGTGGGGTTGCCTTTAAGGGAGGGGTGCAGCTATATTGGTAATAGTGCATCTAGAACTTTTCATAGTTTGTTTTTGGTTGTTTTTTTTCTTTAAAAAAAAAAAAAAAAAAAACAGGTAAACGCTAGGGAGAAAATTTAAGGAATGTGTTTGCATTAGAGCAGGTAGGAATAATTGGGTACCAAAACCAGATTTAAGCTGGGAAACTACAGATTTTCAAATAATCACAAATTACTTTCTGGAAGAGATTTCCAAACAGGGATAGAGAGGCTCTTAAAGCCCACAACAACAAACACCACTAAAAAACAACACAAAAAACCACCCCCCCAAAAAAAAAAACCCTATAACTAATCACACTTAATGGACCACAGTGCTTTTAATGAAGGAGTTTTATGATGTGATGCCCATCATAACAAGGGGCTGGACTTGACCCAAAAAATCACTTTGCTTTGAACCTTAAAATGACCTCATACACTGTCTTCATAAAAAGATCACGAAACTATCCTTTAGAAAGGTATTTCTTGGGGAAAGAAAATCTTATTTTGAAAGACTGTGGGATAAGTCAGGTCTCGGTCCATCTATATTTATTTCACTGCTACAGGTTGCCTCCAGCATAGGTTTAATTCATAATTAGGATTACATTATCCTAATATTGCCCAAGAAAGGCTCACATTTCTGTTAAGTCACTTTGGTTCAGTCACTACTGGCTACTCCACAAACAAATACAAATTGAGCATGATAATACTATGGAGCTAGCTCCATAACTGAAGCTGAATCGTTGTAGAAAAAGTCTCTTGAAAGGTCCATGGTATTTTTTCTTTTTTTTTTTTTCATTCCTGAAGATGGGGCTTTTATCAGTTTCCCTGCTTTTACATTTTTACCAGTGACCGCTTTCCTTTCCTCATTGCAGTGTAGTCTTACCTTGTGGCTTATAGAGAACACTGAAAAATACAGTATTTTATTAACTAG
>WAAD01031098.1:0-11739 GCA_013389945.1 Fregata magnificens
GGTGCTTAGTTGCCGGCTGGGGTTAAACCATGAAAAAGGATAATTTTTGTATAAGCTAAATTTTGTTCACAAAAAAACAGTGTCCAAAATCACTTGAAGAAAGAACATGCCTTACTGTAAAATAGTAAGTATTTTTTGAACATTGACTTTCCCATTTTAAACATTTCTGGAATAAAACCTCATTTTGTAGAGAGTAGGTAAATTAGTATGAGCAGAGTCACAAACTGCCAAAATGAGATTAATTTCCTGGATGTTTAAACAAGACAACTTCAAAAAACAGTTGTGATTTATTCTGGAAGTATGAGTTTTGAGAGGTACAGGATATTCAGTTCTTTAAACGGTATCTGGGAAAAGTGACACATACTGCACAACACCTTTATAAATAAAACATCCACAAGTGTGGGCAATTCAGAAACAGAAAAACCTGACAAAATGAAATTTGTGCCGAAACTCTTCTCTTTCGTGCTGTATTTCTTAATTTGCATAATGACTTGATGCATTAGCACAGCAACCTGTAGGAAACTGAAAGGAATGAAAAGCCTTTTAGAAACGTTGGGCTATTTATTCAGTGTAATTTTAACTGGTGGTTCATATTTGAAGAACAGCTGGGAGGCACAGCACTCAAAATGCAGATAATTTCTGGAAATTTCTTATGCAAAATATCATCAAACATGTTGTTTTTTCCTTATTTCATCTATTCTTCTTAAAGAAATACCAGCTGAGTGAACCTCTTTTCAAAATATTTCAATATAAATTTTCAGTAATTTGTCATACTTAAGACATGCAGGCAGCAAATTAGAATATCTGCTGGAGACCTACATATATAATGGCAATTATTTAGTTTTCTATGCTATTCATTCAATTATGTACATCCCAAGAAAGGAGCTTGCTCATCAAGCCTGTCCATCTTTATTTTCAACTCACCAAGAAGTGAAATTCACTAGTTTAGGAGGTCCTGCCTATCCTTATCCTGTAAGAATGATGATAGCAACACTTCCTTAAATTTCAATACAATGGTTTCAAATGTGTAATCCTTAGATGAACTGAAGACAAGATACAGCTCTTGCAATTCAGTTTAAGAGCTTGACAGTTGGATTCGTACACTGTAGAAACTCAGAGATCCTTGGGAAAGGTAGAAGAATTTAAAGCAGTTTTAACTTACAGAGTTTATTTAGAGTACAAGTTAAGTTTGGAAGCATGAAGATGAGTCCAGGAAAGTTCCAAAGAAAGAGGAATTTGGTGAAATTACTAGTTACCCCATACAGGAAGGATACAGAATCAAAATGGCTGAGGACCTCTGGAGTTTGCTTAGTACAACCTTCACTGCTCAAGCAGGGCCACCTGAAGCTGGTTGCACAGGACCGCATCCAGATGGCTTACAAATATCTCCAAGGACAGAGACTCCACAACCTCTCTGGGCAAACTGTGCCAGTAGTCACTCACCCTCACAGTAAAAACATGTTTCCATGTTTTCTGATGGCCAGTTGGAACCTCCTGTATCTCAGTTTGTGCCCATTGCCTCTTGTCCTTTCACTGGGCACCACTGAAATGAGCCTGGTTCCATGTTCTTTACACCCTGTCTTTGAAAGTTCATATACTTTGGTGGATGATCTTCAGGCTGAGCAGTCCCAGCTTGACTTCAGGAAGCATTTCTTTACAACTAGAATGGTCAAACATTGGAACAGGCTTCCTAGAGGGGGGCTCAATGCCCCATGCCTGTCAGCGTTTAAGAGGCATTTGGGCAGTGCCCTTAATGCCATGCTTTAACTTTTGGTCAGCCCTGAAGTGGTCAGGCAGGTGCACTAGATGTTCATTGTAGGTCCCTTCCAACTGAAATATTCTATTCTATTCTATTCTATTCTATTCTATTCTATTCTATTCTATTCTATTCTATTCTATTCTGCAGGACAGAAGGCCATCTCTCCTGGTGTCAGAGAGAGGCCCTGGGCACTCCCTGCAGCCTGGGACTTGGAGGGCTGCATCCACCACCTGAACCTCCATCTGGGTCAAAGCTTCTACCCTGGGAGGTACAGCTGCTCCAACACCTGCTGGGGAAACTGCCCCATCACTACCATAACTGAGACTGTTTATGCTGGTTTGAACTCAGCTGAGGCCCCCTTCTTTGCACCCTGTTGCACAAAAAGTGCTGCATCCATTGGCTGCACTCTAGGTCTGGTTCTCACATAGGCCTCTCCAGAGCACCAGCTAAAAGGGTGCTGGACCCTCTCTTATCAGCAGACAGCTGCAACAAATGCTTCAGGCACCCTGGGTCAAGGGCAGTTGATCACACTCATGAGAAGCTGCTAGAGCTTCCTCAGGCCCATATCTTTGTGTCTCCACCTACTTTGTCTTTACCTGGCAGCAACAGTCACCCTCAAGTTTCTCAGATGGTTCCCAGGTGTTCCCCAATGATCCTTTTCCCAGAATATCAGAGAATCCTAGAACCCTAGAATATCCTAAGTTGGAAGGGACCCACAAGGATCATCGAGTCCAACTCCTGACTCCACACAGGGCAACTAAAATTTAAACCATATATCTAAGAGAATTGTCCAAATGCTTCTTGAACACCAACGGTCTTGGGGCCATGACCACTCCCCTGAGGAGATTGTTCCAGTGCTTGACCACCCTCTCGGTGAACAACTTTTTCCTAATATCCCACCTGAACTTCTCCTGACACAGCTTTAAGCCATTCCCTCATGTCCTATCACTGGACACCAGAGAGAAGAGATCAGCACCTCATTCTCTGCTCCCCCTCATGAGGAAGTAGACAGCAATGAGGTCACAGTGGAACAACCACTTCTTTTGACTGCTTAGCTATACTGTACCTAATGCACCCCAGGATACATTTGGCCCTTTTGGCCACCAGGGCACATTATGGACTCATACTGAGCTTACCATCAACCATTTGCCCCCAGATCCATTTCTGCAGGGCAGCACTCCAGCGTCTTGTCCCTCAGTCTGTATGTACATCCAGGATTATATCATCCCAGGTGCCAAATCTGGCATTTGTCCTTGTTAAACTTCACACAATAGGTGATTGCCCAGTGCTCTAATCTATATCAAAATCTCTCCATAAGGCCTCTCTACCCTCAAGGGAATCAATGGCTTCTCCTAATTTAATACTGTCAGCAAAATTACTTAGTGTGCACTCAACTCCTGTGTCCAGGTTTGATAAAAACATTGAAGAGAACTGGCCCTAAAATTGAACCCTGGGGATCACCACTACTGACTGGCTGCCAGCCAGATGTTACCTCATTTACTATAACTCTTTGAGCCCAACCTGTCAGCCAATTGTTCACTCATCATATTGCGTATGTCTAGCTATATGCTGGACATTTTATCCAGAAGGATACTGAGAGAGACAGTATCAAAAGCTTTGCTAAAATAAAAAATTACATCCACCGCCTTCCCTTTGTCCACTAGGTGGGTAAGCTTGTCATAAAAGGATAGTAAGTTAGTAAGGCATTACCTTCCCTTCATGAACCCATGTTTGTTTGATTGATGACTACATTATTTTTCAAGTGTTTTTCAATAACTCCCAGAATAATCTGCTCCATAATTTTATCAGGCACTGAAGTGAGACTGACAGGCCTGTAACTACCAGGGCCTTCTTTCTTGCCCTTCTTGAAGATTGGAATAGCATTTGCTAGCTTCCAGTCAACTGGGACCTCTCCAGTTTCCCAAGACCATTGATAAATAAAGGAGAGAGGTCTCACAATAACATCAGCGAACTCTTTCAGTACCTTGGGATGAGTCCCATTGGGCTCCATAGACTTGTTTGTTTGCTTCAGTTGCAGCAGCAAACACTGTACAAGTTCAAAGTCAACTGGGAATTTATTACTCCCCTAGTCGCAGTCCTGCAACCCAGGGCTCCAGTGGTCCCATGGCCCATCGCTGGTGTTAAAGACATAGGCGAAGAGGCTTCTTCGATCCAGAAGTTCCCAAAGTAGAACCCAGAGACTGCTGCGCGAACAGCCGTGTCTGTTGGCTGCCTCTGTTAGTTGAGCTCTCAGAGTGCAGCTACTGCCAAAAACATTGTCTGCTGTTTGTCATGTCCACTTAGGGTCGCAATTTGGATACATCTGGAGTAGGTCACACTCTGTGACTGAAGGACAGATAGCAAATTGGCTGCTAGTTTCAGGCAATTGCAGACTGTATCACCCTTCTACACCCATCCCAAACAGATGTACAACAGCAAATACAGCTATAACTCTCCATTAGCTGCAGTGCAGTACTGTAACATAATTAAACACTTTGCAGGTGCTGTACAAATGAAGGTTTGCTGTTTGCATTCATGTTAACTGGGAGTTTTCAACTGCATCCTTTGTCAGTGATAGCGCTTCTGAGCTACATATTGTGTTCAGTGTTTGTATAGTGCTGTAAATCCAATTTGTGACAGGGTCTGTCTGACTGTTCCAAACAACTATCATCTAGCACATAAGAAGCAGGTGCTCAGCAGGACAAGAAATTGAATAACATACACACCTATATTACAAAAATACATATTTCTCTTCCTTTCTGCTTGGTTCAGATTTATAAAGTTTGTTTGTTAACTCAGATCCACATGCTTCTGGAACGATCAACTTCTGGCACTTACATCAGTTCTGTGACCCCTTTAATAGCTTTTTAAATTTGCTTTTAGGGCTTTTATCTTTTTTTCAATGTTCATGTGTTCATTGCATATTTCAATTGGTTGGTTTTTACTTCAAAGTGAACTTACCAAAAGACGCATCAGATCCCAAACTTTAGACCTTTTTTTTATAAAAACATGAAAAATACAAACTGGGTACAAGGTACCTCTAGCAAAAGAAAAAAATCCTCAGACCTGCTAGTTAAAAGAGACAAAAAGTGAATACTTGGAAGTAATGTCCCATCATTCAGCCTTCCTGAATGGTCCCTTTCTTCTTTCTACTCTGGCAACTTTCAATGGCTCCTGGGGTAAACAAATATCATAAGGATTCCTCTAGATTTACAAAAAAAAAGGCTTCTAACTCCAGCTTAGTTTTAGATCTTTTCTCTACCTCAGGCAGGAGTTTATTCAGCCTGATGCTGCNTGTCCTTGTTAAACTTCACACAATAGGTGATTGCCCAGTGCTCTAATCTATATCAAAATCTCTCCATAAGGCCTCTCTACCCTCAAGGGAATCAATGGCTTCTCCTAATTTAATACTGTCAGCAAAATTACTTAGTGTGCACTCAACTCCTGTGTCCAGGTTTGATAAAAACATTGAAGAGAACTGGCCCTAAAATTGAACCCTGGGGATCACCACTACTGACTGGCTGCCAGCCAGATGTTACCTCATTTACTATAACTCTTTGAGCCCAACCTGTCAGCCAATTGTTCACTCATCATATTGCGTATGTCTAGCTATATGCTGGACATTTTATCCAGAAGGATACTGAGAGAGACAGTATCAAAAGCTTTGCTAAAATAAAAAATTACATCCACCGCCTTCCCTTTGTCCACTAGGTGGGTAAGCTTGTCATAAAAGGATAGTAAGTTAGTAAGGCATTACCTTCCCTTCATGAACCCATGTTTGTTTGATTGATGACTACATTATTTTTCAAGTGTTTTTCAATAACTCCCAGAATAATCTGCTCCATAATTTTATCAGGCACTGAAGTGAGACTGACAGGCCTGTAACTACCAGGGCCTTCTTTCTTGCCCTTCTTGAAGATTGGAATAGCATTTGCTAGCTTCCAGTCAACTGGGACCTCTCCAGTTTCCCAAGACCATTGATAAATAAAGGAGAGAGGTCTCACAATAACATCAGCGAACTCTTTCAGTACCTTGGGATGAGTCCCATTGGGCTCCATAGACTTGTTTGTTTGCTTCAGTTGCAGCAGCAAACACTGTACAAGTTCAAAGTCAACTGGGAATTTATTACTCCCCTAGTCGCAGTCCTGCAACCCAGGGCTCCAGTGGTCCCATGGCCCATCGCTGGTGTTAAAGACATAGGCGAAGAGGCTTCTTCGATCCAGAAGTTCCCAAAGTAGAACCCAGAGACTGCTGCGCGAACAGCCGTGTCTGTTGGCTGCCTCTGTTAGTTGAGCTCTCAGAGTGCAGCTACTGCCAAAAACATTGTCTGCTGTTTGTCATGTCCACTTAGGGTCGCAATTTGGATACATCTGGAGTAGGTCACACTCTGTGACTGAAGGACAGATAGCAAATTGGCTGCTAGTTTCAGGCAATTGCAGACTGTATCACCCTTCTACACCCATCCCAAACAGATGTACAACAGCAAATACAGCTATAACTCTCCATTAGCTGCAGTGCAGTACTGTAACATAATTAAACACTTTGCAGGTGCTGTACAAATGAAGGTTTGCTGTTTGCATTCATGTTAACTGGGAGTTTTCAACTGCATCCTTTGTCAGTGATAGCGCTTCTGAGCTACATATTGTGTTCAGTGTTTGTATAGTGCTGTAAATCCAATTTGTGACAGGGTCTGTCTGACTGTTCCAAACAACTATCATCTAGCACATAAGAAGCAGGTGCTCAGCAGGACAAGAAATTGAATAACATACACACCTATATTACAAAAATACATATTTCTCTTCCTTTCTGCTTGGTTCAGATTTATAAAGTTTGTTTGTTAACTCAGATCCACATGCTTCTGGAACGATCAACTTCTGGCACTTACATCAGTTCTGTGACCCCTTTAATAGCTTTTTAAATTTGCTTTTAGGGCTTTTATCTTTTTTTCAATGTTCATGTGTTCATTGCATATTTCAATTGGTTGGTTTTTACTTCAAAGTGAACTTACCAAAAGACGCATCAGATCCCAAACTTTAGACCTTTTTTTTATAAAAACATGAAAAATACAAACTGGGTACAAGGTACCTCTAGCAAAAGAAAAAAATCCTCAGACCTGCTAGTTAAAAGAGACAAAAAGTGAATACTTGGAAGTAATGTCCCATCATTCAGCCTTCCTGAATGGTCCCTTTCTTCTTTCTACTCTGGCAACTTTCAATGGCTCCTGGGGTAAACAAATATCATAAGGATTCCTCTAGATTTACAAAAAAAAAGGCTTCTAACTCCAGCTTAGTTTTAGATCTTTTCTCTACCTCAGGCAGGAGTTTATTCAGCCTGATGCTGCAACGTTGGTCTTTCCTTTTTTAAACTCTGCGTGTCAAAATATTCTTGAAACCATACTCAGTTGTTATAGGGAAAAGAGCAAGGCCTTCCTTTCCCTTTTCTCATGTCCGCTATGGTCAGCCTTATCCTGAGTGCATCTTTAACGATATATAATTTACATGCTTAATATGGCATTTAATATGGTATATGTTTGCTAATGCCACTTGAAACTGTTTTGTGTACAATGCAAAGTTGGACTGTTCTCAGTCCTGTATATAAAAATCATAGTATAGGGTAACTTGAGCTTTAGACTAAATTTTTTTTAATACAAAAAGTTCCAGCTCTGATTCTAATCTAAAAATATTGATATAAAAGCAAGTTAATAGGACATATAAAACTTCTCTTTATGTTCTGGTGAGACTTTTGAACTTAATGTCAATATTAACTTTTCCTTGTTATTACAGATAAAAACATCCATCTAATATGCTTCTGTAGTGCATTTGGGTGATCTTGTCATGTTCCAATCTTCCATTCAAATGAAAGGATGCTTTACAAGAATAAGGTTGAAAGTTCAGAACATAGGGTTTGAAGATTGCTTTCACTGAGATGTTTTATAAAGTCTTTATAAATTAGAGTAACAGTGATGTCCTCAGTTGAGATGTAATGAACTCCTACAATAAAGCTTGCTTTATCTAAAAGTAGCCAAGGCACTATCATTTAAGCCTCTACTGGCCTCTCCTGTGGTAAATAAAACATAAGAAGGAACAAATGAACATGAAAATAGTGGAAGAATTCTGCTGTTAATGTTCACTGTGGTGCACAAGAAACAAGACTGAATCCCCGTCTCCAAATCCTGTAATAATTACAGTCTTTGATCCTACAAAATTTTACTTTTGCTTTTCTCTCCATCATCTCTTCATAATACTTATTCTTAATTACTGTTTCATCCAGCCTCACTGAAAGTTTAAAACTATGAAAGAAGGATACCTTCTTTCTTTCTTAAAAATTGATTTTTAGTTGAGTTTAGTTGATGCTTAACTAGATTTAGTGCATCACATCCCATATAACTCTTGTTCCACAATGATAATTTCCCCTTTCTTCTTACTTGTTAGGAGGAGTCATACTTAAATGTAGTATGACTTTTGAATATACAACAAAGCCCTGACTGAGCAGTAGTTTTTCAATAATAGTGTTCTTCATTCTTTTGTTTCCTGAGGTTGCAGAGTAGTAAGGAAAATCTATGAACTGCCAGGAAAACCCTGCAGGTATGAACTTGTTTTTAATCCAGACGATGGCAATGCATTTGCTTATGCTATTATTTCTTGCATTTAAGGCAAAGGCTTAACACTGTTGCTCAGGAAAAAGTTTCACATTTTCATGTCTTTACAAGACTTCTGTTCCATGGGCAATTGAAGTCTTCAATTTTCTTGGGTTAGTATTCAAATAAATGTTGTTGAGGAAATCACTAGTTGCAATAAACTCTGTGTTAATATTGGAGACGATCCTGTGATCTTCTCTGTGCCAAGCACCATGAATGCTATAAAGCTAATAGTCTGAGCGCCTTTACTTTACAAAGTCAGATTTTAAATTAAAAAACCCTGAAATCTCTTACTTCAGAGTTCTTGTTTTCACATAGAAACACATTATAAGGAAGGCAAAACATAGGGAACATTTCCTTACAATAACATGCAGGACATAAAGCATGTTAAATCCACAAGATTACACAAAGACTGCTTTGCTTCCCTGTTCCACCCTGTGCCATAACCTTTTCTCAGCCACTAGTGTTCAGTGCAAAGCAAAATCTTCAGTCACCACAACAGGGACGCAGAAGGGAAACCAAGATCACCTTCTAAGCCTTGGCAAATCTTACCTGGTGAAATATGCACTAGATGACCATTTGGTTTCTTACTTATACCAAGGAAGAAAAACTAAAACTGTCTGAGATTCTGTGTCTGAGAATAATGACATTTCTCTCCTTGCCCCAAATTTGGTGATCAGTAAAATACAAGGAAAAATGTAAGAAGCAATCTCTAAAAATAGCAGAATGTGTTTAAACTAAAGCACTGAGGTTTTTCTAAGCCTTGTCATATGAAAAAAAATAAAAGCAGAGTATAAAGAATTATCACAGCTTGCAATTATCAGTATAAGAAGATTAAACAGCTCAATTCCTTTCTTTTCTTTCCAGAACTGAGTTTATCTTCAGTCATGCAGTGGCCACAGAACAAGAATGGCAGACTTCAAAGGCAAAAGTAAGAGTTTTACATGTAATCATTAATGTTATTTTATAGTTTTATCATTTTCCCTCCTTATCCCTCATTAGGTAAACAATTTTTTCACATAAAATAAATAGGAATTCATAAAATTTCTGTTATGGGAGTGAAGCAAATAAGGTGGAGTTTTTTCATTACCTGAGAAATTACAAATCTTACTTTTTATATTTTGATAAACTCTAATATTTATAATTAAAACAATGGATGAACAAGTAGTAACAGATTATCTGTTTTAGAACAAAAGTTTAATAGTTTCCTGCTTTTCTTATAGCACATTTACAGCTTTTATGCTTGTTGACCTCTGATTTCAGTAGTTGAGACTGAACACTTTGCAAAACAAACAGATAAAAAAATAGAACTTAAAACAGGTAGCCATATTCTAAGGTCATTTAAAATACTTACTATTTTGTTAGTTGCTTGTAGTTACTTCTTTTGCTTATGTTCTTTCTTTGTTTCAAATAACTGGTACCCATAACTGTAGTGAATATTTTTACTGTCAAGTTCTTTATTTCTGAATAGACATCCTTCTTAGAACACGTTACACTCAGGCAAATTCAGTAGATCTTGAGTGAATTAGCCCTCTAAGGCAGCAGTGTCAATATGGAAACGTATATGCTGAGGAATTAATAAAAATCAACAAAAAATTATAACAAAACAGGGAAATATGATAGTGGTGTGAATATTTTGGAGTGTTAGAAAAAAATTTCCTAGGAAATTTTAAATTTCCTAGGAAAAAGACGACACTTTAAAGGGTAAGGTCTGAGAGATTAATTGGTTTCTCCATTTAGGGAGTTCTGTTTCCTCTGAATTCCTATTGCTAATTTTTTTCCCGCTAGAACAGATGATACAATTAAAATGCATCCCATAAGTGGTTTGGTATTATACAGATTTTTCAATGGCTATAGTTTTGTAGTATCATTTATGATTTAAACTGCAGGTAACTAAAATTATAGTTATGTTTGGAGAAAGGAAAG
This sequence comes from Fregata magnificens, assembly GCA_013389945.1. Lineage (NCBI taxonomy): Eukaryota > Metazoa > Chordata > Aves > Suliformes > Fregatidae > Fregata > Fregata magnificens. The sequence goes on from WAAD01031098.1 coordinate 10,323, forward strand.
AATTAATTAGAGTAGTAAGACTCTCAGCTGATATAAAATTCCATTGATTTCACCGGGAATATTCTGATCTTACTAGCTAAAAATCTATTTTCAAATCTTTAAATATCATTGTGGCATCATTAGCTTTCTTACTGCACATTTGAAAGGGAGTTTTAATTAACAGACTATAACAAATGGAAACAAAATTGGAACGGACTTTTTATACAGAGCTAATTTATGCCTCCATGTAAATGCCTCAATTCTGCACAGAAGCCTAAGTCTTATTTCTGAATTCTTAACTCTTTCCCTAGCTGGTAAATGGGTTCCTCAGGCATTCCAGCCTAAAACTCAGATTCTTCTGTAAGTTGCAACCTATTTGATTTCTAAATTGTCACTTGGAGGTTAATGACTCACTGATCACCGGTTCTGTACTCCATACAAGTTAAAAGCAATAAAACTGAAAACTAAGTCAAAATGTCTTTCAGCTCATAATAATTGTATCTCTAACAAATTCATCTCCAGCCTCCCTGATATCATTCATTTCCCTGACCTTCGCTATCAGTATATTTTTAATGTCCTTATGTGCCCCCAAGAAAGCATCACAGTGCATAAGGCTTTGTATTCAAAAAGTTACAATGACCTAACTTTTAACATGGTTTAAAGAGTCACAGTTAACAAAACTTTTTTGTAGCAGTGCTCATCCTTTTTTTTCAACATTTGTTCTATTTACTCAGGTTGTGCACAGTTCCCCTACTCCTCTCCAAGAAGGAGTTCTGCTATTCAGATATGTGATTTGCTTGGGAACACCAGATCTTATGTGAAAAGGATGGATTATGGAAAGGGGGAAGAACTATAAGAACCACATTTTGGTTTGGAACAGGAAAACACAAAAAGAGTCTTTCTTTGCTTCTGATGAAGGATCCTGTTTGTGTTCAGCTGGAAATTCTGATGACATCACAAAAAATTTAATGTCAGTGGAATAATAAATTATTGGAAAAATTAAAAATTCAGAGTCCCTTTCTGCACTAAGCACATAATCCTGGTTACAGTCAAGTCTCTTGTACCACTTGAGGTGGTACAGAGCAAATTAGGGATATAAAAATCCCATCTGAGGCAGACACAAGAGTGGTGAGAAATGAGGGAGAATATAGACCTTGGTGAGACTTTGTTGGGTCAGTGATCCAGTGGAGCTGATTCTATGTTTTGGAGAGGTCTATACAACCTGAGCATCTGATGCATGCAGAAAGGTGCAGTAGTTTTGAAAAGTAGAATAAAGAGTCCCTTCTCCGAAATGTCATGTAGCATTTCCACAAAAAATGAAGGTTGATACATAATCAGCATGGTACTCACCTGTGAAAAACAATAATCTCAGAAATATCATTTTTATACATTAATCCACTTTGAAGTATAGAATCATAGAATCATAGAATCATAGAAT
>WAAD01031101.1:0-46006 GCA_013389945.1 Fregata magnificens
CTTCCCAAGTAACCATTACACGTGATGGAGCCCTGTTTTCCTGGAGATAGCTGAACAGCTGCCTGCCGATGGGGAGTGGTGAATGCATTCCTTGTTTTACTTTGCTTGTGTGCACAGCTTTTACTTTACTTATTAAACTGTCTTTATGTCAACCCATGAATTTTCTCACTTTTACCCTTCTGATTCTCTCCCCCATCCCACCAGGGGGGAGTGAGTGAGCGGCTGTGTGGGGCTTAGCTGCTGGCTGGAGTTAAACCACAACAACAATACAAATGTATGTGTAAATCAGATTTTTCCACAACCCAACATTGTTGAAGTCTTCCAGAAATAAAGGAACGAGTCCCAAATTTGCAGTACATAGAGAGTACAACATGACAGCACAGTGCAGTGCTTCACATTGTCATATTGTATCCAAGCATAGTCAGTGTAATCAACATAATAAACAATTAATAACCAGTAACTACATTAACTCATTAAAGGTGCATGAAATCTCAACATATACCACAGTCTGGTATTCTGGTTTTGGGTTTATTTTCCTAAAATAGCTTGCTTTCACAGGAAGAAAGTAAAATTAGGGATTTTAAAACAACTTAATATAAGAGGCAAATAAGCATTTAGAACTCCTTAGTCAGAGTGTTTCCAAACAGCTCCAGCTTGGGCTTCTGAAATCATTCACAGAACTTCTTATCTGGGTTTTTGTTTTTCAATAATTTGTGCACAAAAATACTTAATTAGGTTTTTTTCTTAAAGACAAAAACATTTTTTCATTACATCTAGGCATGAATATGAAAATAATAAGGTTTCTCTAAATGTTTTCACTAAGCTTTCAAAGAAATTTTAATCTTGATTTCTTTATACATATTTTAGAGGATTTTCCCTCTTCCTGAAATGACTGTGAGACATGAAAACACTTAAGGTTTCATTCCACCATCGAGAACTATGCATTGTCTTATATTTCCTACTAATGTGTGGATGTGTGGTGTAAAATACAAAGATGCAGAGAAATCAAATTTCCTGCTAACTGCACTTTGGTAGATTCAGAAATAAGTTGAATTTCTTCAAGCTTGCAAAGAGTTGTCCTGCCAGAGTTGAGTATACTAGAACTATGTAATGCTTCAGTGCTCCTGAGGTGAAAAAGTTTATCTTATCTGAAAACCTAACCTTAAAACAAATGTGCTCAATAATTTTCTATATAAAAATCATTAAAGGACCAAAGACATCCTGTGCTGACAAGCATTAGCAGCAAATATCAAACCTAAAAAGGGAAAGTGATTTCAGAAATGGAGCTCTCCAGGACACTCTTTGGTTCAATTTTATTGAACAGGCTTTATATCAACCTAGTATGACTTTATTTTCTGTATATATCAGCAGATTGACAAAGGTAGATATGTGACAAAGCTAGAATAAATTTTCTCCACAAACAGGCCTGTGAGCAAAACTTCTGTAATGGTTCGTGTGCTGATTTTCTTGTTCCATGTTCTTATTTTAGAGTCTTTCAATTTCAGAAAGGTGTGCTGCAAGGCTTAAAATTAACTAATTGACATATTTTTGAAAAGTAAGTCATAACAAAGATATAATGTAATATTATTTATGATGATTTAATGAAATTATTCTTCACTCAGATCCACTTGGTTTAGATAGGAAGCAATAAAAACCATACATATAATGTAATAATATGAACCCTATCTTCCATCTATCTAATTGTCAAACACTTGAAGTCTCTTGTTTAAAATCTGTCATGTCTTACATATTTAAAATACCATGTCTATTTGTCCCACTATCTGCCTTCCAGGCAGTGAAGTCTTTTTATAATCTTATTCATATGAAACAAAATATTTATTTCCACTTTCACATATATTTCTAGAACGGCTGCAAACTCTTTTCCCCTATGGTACCCTTGAAAATTCATGACCTTTTACATAAAATCAAATAAGCTATTTCTACAGCATGGGACAGTTAGAAAGGTTTTCAAATAGGGGCCTCAAATTAATAAACTTTGAGCTGTGCATTTTCTGTTGCCTACAAATATTTTAATAAGCAAAGATAAAGTTCAAGTCTTTGCCCACAAAGTGTTAGCGGCGCCTTATAGAAATCCAGCGTTATGAGGTTATTCAGAGTTCAACATGGGGTTACTCTATTGTCATTAAAAAAAAAAAAGTTTCTTTTTTCCCTTTTTTTCCCAAATAAAAAATATGCATACAGATATCTGATGTGTGTCGCATACATGAATATTGCAGTTGAGATCTTAGATAATGTGAAAGGTATAGTATATTCAGGTAAATTGATTTAGAGGTATTTTTTGTCAGTTATGCTTTGCAAGAAAAAACATGCCTTTCTTCATGCTAGACTGCTTTATGGTTTGTAAAACATCACTTAGTCTGTGTCTGTTCTAGAAATGAAAGTGTCTCTAGTGAGTCACATGTAATACAACACAAGTCTAGCCACTAATACTACTTTTTAAACTATAAGTCTACAGTCATAAATTCAGGTAAATGAATAAGTAATATATTTGAATTTGCATAAAATCTTGGCTGTGTTCTTAAAAAAAAAATAATTTTTTCCCTAAAAGCAGCAACAGGTGGAAAGGGCAAGTGATCATATGAGACACTGAAAGAGGTCATACTGGAACTCACAAAGAACTACCTGAATTTTTAGTCCCAAGTCACTTGTGTATTCAGCTATTTTCAGAGGAAGTCAGGAGTACCTAAGCAGGACTGGGCAGAGTCCTGAATTACTTAGTTTTAGGCTCTGTTCTGCGGAGGAGGGCCTGCACCACCTCTGGATTTTCAGCTCTGTGCAGACTCCAGGCCAATCTCAGTAACACAGCTAACAAGTCAAATCTTTTAATTAAAAATAATAACTGTAACTGCTTATAAGTGGCCCGAAATAACAACCAATGTCATTAAGCAGTGACTCATACACTGCAATTATCTTACATTGAAATGGATCATTTAAGATATAGCTATAGCTCTTACTAAGTAATTTCTAAAAATCACCGATTAAAATGTCTGTATTAGATTTCTTTGATTATAACTGGCAAATATTTCTCCTTTTGCACTTCAAAATTACAATAGTGTTTACCCTGATTACTTCAAATTTTAATCTTCCCTCACCACACATAAAAAGTCCACTAACTCAGCACAGCTGCTTTCTGATTGAATTCTCAGTGCAGTTTTCTGCCACAACTCTCTTCACACTGTCCGGCTCAATATGCATAGACTTTCCCATTTTGAAGTTTCAAGAAACTTAAAGTTCATGGACTCAGGGACTGCACATGAGTGAATTCATATGGTAATCATACTCCTTCATGAAGTCTTTTATCTAAGACACTTTCATCTTGACTAATATAGGCAGCTAATGACAGCAACTAATGGAGGCAACTTCTCTCACTTTTCAGAGAAGAGACACAGACCATTACAAAGAACAGAACAGACCTTATGCGGGCTGAATTATCTGCTTAAATATCTCCCTCTCCTTCTCTCTGTCCCACAGGGAGAAGAACATACCCAGATTAGCTAGGATGATGCTGGGCGTTTGGGCTCCACATACTTATTTGGTTTCAGAAACTCATTAGTTTTCTGTAAAGCAATATTTCACCACCCTTGTGGGCTGAGAGACTGCTGTCAGTTCTCAGAAGTTCTCATGGATCATACTTCAGTGCAACTAATGCACTTTTTATATGTTTCTGAAAACCATTATTCTAAAGGATGGGAAGAACTATTTTGAGAACTCCCTCAGTGCTTCCTGTGTTCATCCAGCACCAGTAACTGTCAAGTAGTGCAAGGTTCCCTAGTGAAATCTAAGGATACCCTCTTTAAAATATTCACATCTATAGGCATTCTGGAGAAGGCTGAAATGCATTTATGTATATTCTCTATGCAACTTAACAGAAAATAAGTTGTTTCATTTTCTGGAATATATTTGAAAATTATGTTACAATTGTTACTTAAAGGAATGACAATAAGAAAACCTCCTGGAAATTATATAGGGGTTTTTATTGGTAATATTTTCTATGAAGTTCTATTGGTTTAGTGTTCATTAATTCTGCTTGGGCTTTTTCTTTTGAGGGGAGGGGAGGTTGTGTGGTGGTTTTTTTTCCTTTTAGTATGCTGCCCAAGACACAGGTGAAAAATCTAATGGGAAAACTTATGATAGAAGAAGACACTAGGTATAGTTCTCCTCCATTCTTCATATACATATTTTTTACTTTCTACCCTCTAAGGTATTTGTGCAGTTCAGATAAAGATTAGGCACGATCAGTGAAATCATAAAACCAGCTGCTGTAAGCCAGCCAATACTAGTGATTAGTAAATGAAAAGTCCAATGATAATAAAACCATACCCCATGATTTGAGTATTTTGGGTCTTCAAGAAAAAGCTCAACAGAAATAAAGCAGATGTATCCTAAAGAACAAGCATGTTTTCTCCACAGCTGGAGATTGCACTTATATAACAAAGATTAGTAAGTGGTAAAATAAAGAGTGTTTTGCATGTTGGGATGCCAGAGAAATGCAGGCAATTCTACTCGTTATGAACCGTAGCCAAGAGAAATGTTTTTTGGACTTTTTTGTACTTCATATTCTGCAACTTTACCTGCGTCTCCAGTATATAGGCTACCTCTGATGAGGAGTTTGGCTTTGAAAATTTGAAATGGGAAGGAAAAAAGCCATCTGCATGTGCCTCCAGGGATGTGTTACAAAAAACCAAAGAGCAGCAATAGGCTATAGCTTCATTTCAAAAACCAGGATAAGAAGAAATCATATGTTAGTTGGACTTTTGTGAAGTCCCACCTGTGAGGCCCAGAACTTGGCTGAGGACGGATTGTCTTTCTACCTTTTTCTACCTTTTAACTGAATGTGCAGGTGGTGTGGTTAGGAAGAGTGTTCCACATCCAGTTTGAAAAGCAGGTAGCAGCCAAAAATCATTTGAACACACTAATAATATTTTTAAAAGTGACTGTATCTAGACACGAAGTTCAATGATTTTGAAAGAATGTTTTTAAAACAACAGTCAAGTGTAGGATATAATAAAAACACTGGAAAACAGCTAAAAGCCTATATGAAAAGTTTTCACAGGATGAGCAGAGTAGCTCCAAAGTGAGAAATGGAGACTTTAATTTCCAACATCTGGTTCTCAAACCAGTGGTTTGAGAAAACAAGTGATAATGTATCTGAGGGCCCAGATCCTCAAAGGCAGATGGTCACTTTGCTCCCTGGAAATCAAAGGAACTGAATGGTTGAATCTTTGAGGTGTTGCAGCACAAAGATTTAAAACCGTGATATCACCTTGTTATAGTTAATTAGCTCTAGTTACTTGGGGAGAGCTACCTTGAGAATAAGTAAAGCACATCTGCCAGGATCCTAACATCTGAAAAATAGAAGAGGTTATTTTCTTAAGCATCTTCCACACAAATTACCTAAGGGCAATACAAGGTTCTCCAGAGAAATTAAGAATTAGACAGGGGAAGGAACAAAGTACTTTTTTCTAACTTATCTTCTTCCTTCACAGATCATAGCCTGAAATCACTTAGCTCAAAAATCAGCATAAAACAGCTCCCAGGAAAGTTGCCTGATAAAATATTGGATTTAAGCCCCTCCGCCCATTAAGGTTTCTAACCTCTATATTGATTTAAATTCACACATGCCCGACTTTAATATACTATAATTCAGCAAATATACACAGGAGACATAGACTATTGATATGATAAGGAGCTCCTCATCTCCATGCACCTTGACCCGCTGAACTAAAGCTGACAGCCAGTCAGCTGCAAACATTCTGCTGCACTTCCCTGTAAAATACAGAAGCATGAGTATTAGGTCCATTGACAGACCATGCTAACTTGGCTGTCATGTGGCCCATTTCCCGCTGCAGACTCTAAACATTATTCACCCTGGAGGCTTTCAGGGTCTGTCTGATTTTTTTTTTTTTTGTATCCTAATACAGTGGAGGTTTCAGAAAGGATTATTTTAACTCGATAATCAGAATAGTGATCTAATAGGGGACAGCTGTGGCATCTGAGTCCCAGGGCTATTTATTGTCAATTAGTATGAATCTTAAACATATTCCCTTTATTCTTTACTTGACCTGTCCTTACATAAAGGACAACACTCAGCAGGGGGTAAAAAATGAGTCTATGGCAAGGACCAGTGAAATGAATCCAAACAGAAAAACTATGAGGAAACTTCAAGATTAATTAGTGAAAGACTAAGGATAAATGAATCTTTGTGATGTGAAGAAAATTAATAATAAAAACAACATTTGATCATTTAAGGTGCCCTAAGGGAGATTACAGCAGAAATGCAAACTGTCAGACTTAAACCATGCATTACAGTTATAACCATAACTGTATTTCTCTATAAGCCACTCTGGGTTTTTGTTTCTGTTTTTGTTTTTGTTTTTTTTTTAAAGAAACTTTATGCTTCCAGAAAGTAGAGTCTTAAAAACCATCTGTGGGAAGGTCAGCTATGAGATGAGAAACCCAATATCGCATAGTGTGGGGCTAGAGTCTGCATGCACCACTTGGGAGCTAAGGATGTGAGAAGACTAGGCAGCACCACCACAGTGGCAGTGCTTGTGCCTGGACACCACAGAGCGGTATCTGAGACCATAGCTTGGTTTCCGTGCTTGGAATACAAAATACTTTCTGTGACTATACAGGAACAGAGGAGAAAAATGACATCTTTGATATGCCAATGTAATGTCCAAATACCTTATTGCTATGGCTTTGACAACAGCAACAACAACAAAAAAATAAATTGAGAAGTCTTATTATGCTTAAAGAGTATTTGAAGTGACATGATACTGAAGTGTCATATGAAGTCCATTAAATATTGCATGCCAGCGAATACATATGTTCAGCCTGGAGGGTGTTTGATTCAGGGATCTGAAATATACTGTATTTAGAAAGGAGCAATGATATCACAACATTGATTCCACACACGAATCATCAATCTATTGACAAATGGAAGCCGAGGTGACTCAGCTTGTATTCTCTTAGCGAAGTCTGAAACATAAAAAAAGAAAATGAGGTTGAGGTCAGCAAGAGAATCAGAAAAGGTTTTAGGCGTTAGTTTAAGTTACTTATATTTATAAGACCAGTTTATTCAGGCATAATTTCTCTGTAATGAGATGCTCCAAAAGGTTAGTCCAAAAGCATACAAATATACTCAACACTACACATTTTCTGGGGACAATTACCTGTTGCAGATAAAGGTTACAAAAGTTAATGGGAGAAATATTAAATTACAATGAATACTGTTTATATTTATATACTTTTAAAATTACTTGTAAATAAGTGAAAACTTTCTTCATCTCTTGTATTTGAATGTTCTCACATGCAATGTTAATAGTAAGAGAAACTTCAGTGGACTCTCCCAAGAAATGTGTTTTCCATATAATTTTTTTAGTATTCAATACTATTGGGAAGGATATACGGAGATCTTAATTTGATGAATAAATAAGTGCAGAAGTGCTATATACAGTGTTTAGTTATAGTGTTGCAGCACAAAGGAAAATAAAATCAAAACCAGAAAACAGAGCCGGTATGAAGCTGAATAAAGAAAATCGAACTTCCAGATTGGCAGGACGATAAAGCAGAAAGAAGGGGGTCATCTGGGATAAAGAGAATGATCCACTCTCTTGAAAGAATGCTGATATATCTACTCCTGATACAGAAGTCCTGGAAATTAAATTGCACATAATATAAAAATGTTAGGACTCTGAACACTAAAATGTAGAGCTGAATAATGAAGATTTGGGGGGAAAAAAGTAATCAAAGATGTAACATTGAACACAATTTTTTTTAAAAAGGTCCCTTTGACAGACATTTGAAAAAAATTTTTACTGCTTAATCATATTCCATTTTTTACTCTCTTGTGGGAATAAATCTGAGCCATGTCCTAGAGATTTCTGGCATCGTTAGAACCCTGGATATTTATTTAAGAAGCTAGATGATTTGAAATTATTGAAGTTTTCTGAGAATTGGGGTTTCTTCCTCCTTCTCTGGTGGACCCTTGTGCATACACCACGCTCACAGTCCTAGAATCACTTGATCCGGAAGGGACCTCAGGAGGTCTCTAGTCCAGCCAGCAGGGTCAGCTTGGCTGGGTTTCTCAGGGCTTTATCCGTTCGAGTCTTGAAAACCTCAAGGATGGAGACTGTCTGTCTGGGCAAGGGTTACAATGGTTGATTGTCTTCCTGAGGAAAAAGTTCTTCCTTTTATCCAGTCTTAAACCTCTTTTTTCAACTTAAGCCCATTGTCTTTTGCCCTTTCACCATGCACCACTATGAAAAGCCTGTTTACATCTTCTTGATGACCTCCCTATAGGACCTGGGTGGCTGTGAGGTGCCCCCAAAGCCATCTCTGTCCCATCCTGAACAAGACCTGCTCCCCCAGACCCCCTGCATGGGGCAACCGTTCCAGACTCAAACCACCTTGCTAGCTGCTGCTGAACTCATTGAAATTTGTCAATGTCCTTCCTGTATTGGAGGTCCATAGCTAGGCACAGATGTTATCTAATGAATGCTGAGTAAAAGGAGATAAAAATTTTCCTAGATTTCCTGGCTGCTGCTCCTCCAGCCCTGGATGCTGTTGGCTGTCTCTGTGCCCAGGGCTTATTGCTGGCTCAGGTTCAGCTCACTTTTCACCAGGACACCCAGCTCCTTTCTCCAGAACTGCTCCTCAGCCAGGCAGTGCCCAGTGTGTATCACTGCAGAGGATTATTCATTTCAAGGTGCAGGACTTTGCATTTGTCCTTGTTGAATTTGATAAGGTTCCTGTTTGTCCATTTCTCCCCTTTTGTGCAGGTGCCCCTGTGCTGTAGCCCTGCTCTCAAGTATATTGACTGGTGCCCCTAATGTGACGTCATCTGCAAACTTGACGAGAGTGTCCTCTGCTGCCATTGGTAATGATGTTAAGCAGGACATGTCACAGGACAGACCTGTGAAGTACTGTGCTTGTCACTGGCCTCTAGCCAGAGTATGACCCATTAATCATGGCCCTCTCTGCCCAATCATCCAAACAATTGTTTTCCAGATTCATTATCCACTCATCCATACTGCAATATCTCAGCTTGGGTTCAAGAACGTTATGGGAGACGGTGTCAAAAGACTTGCTAAAGTTGAGATAAATGACAGCTACTGCCCTCTTCTCATCCACAAATTCAGTCATTATATTATAAAAGGCAAAAAGGTTGGTCAGGCATGATTTATCCCTGGAAAATCCTTATTGACAACTCCCAATAACCTTTGTCTCTTTCACATGTCCAGGAGTGCATCCCAAGATTTTCAGGGTTTTCATGAAGGTTACTTCACATTTTTCCAGGGATGGCAGTGACCATCTTTTTGGTCTTTCTCACTTTTTCTTTTTACAGTGGTTTGCAGTCGGGTGATTTGTCTTATGCCATTTGTTCTGAGTATTTTTGTTTTCCTCTGCAGTTTCCTTTAAACTAAACTAATGTAGTCACAAATTAGAAAAATCCAATAAAAGATCCATGCACTATTTAGATGTTACTACAGAATGATTCCTTGTTTATGACTGCTTCCATCCAGAAGAAAGTGGCCACCAGGTGACAAATCTGTGAACATGATTTTTCTTTTCATTGACAGAACTTCTTCCTCTGAATTATATGACTAACTGCAGTTGGTGACTGTAAAGACCTGTTCATGTTTTTGCAAACTACCCTTGGGCAAACAAATGCCTGCTGAGAACCTTTATGGTTCTTTAAAGTACACACAATCTGATTATTCAAAATTTGTGATTTAATATGTCATGGACGGTTATTAAAAAAATAGAAACAAAGAAAGCCTGTTTTAAGGCTTGTATTTTTGTTCAGTGAAAAGAATGATCTCACCGTAAACAATCTCCTTTAATTTCTTATAAAGCTAGAAAAAGATATTCACAGGAATTGTCATTTTACTGAAGGTTCTGAAAACTTTTTATTGTTAGACCACCAAGAAAGGTTCCAAGGAGTATACTTTTGAAATGATGTAAAATGTAATGAGTCAACTCCTTAAAGTAACATAAAGCTATTCTCTTTTTTCCGAGTGCACACAGCTATGGGAAATCTGCCAAAGAACTAAATGCAGGGATTGGGATAAAAAAATTGAATTTACTAATATTAAAACCTGCTCCTTTTTCATTTAGTTTTCCTTTTCCCGGACATATATATCTCTGTTCTTGCCTTTCAATTTCTATTTGCTATTGGTTTTTTTCATCACAGCCATGTGTTTTTCCTCCTCTTCTGCTTAGATTTAATTCTTCTCTTTTGTCTGTCTTAGTCTCTCATCTCTGAAACAGGTTTCCATTTCTTTTTTTCTTGTCTTGTCCCCTTCCTCTTGCCTTTCATTTTCTTCTATGCCCCTCCTAGTTCCTTTTGCCAATGGAACTCCAAGCTCTATCTTCTTCTGTGGCTATGTTTCCTTCTTCTCCTTTTATACTCATGTATCCAAGTCAAATATTCAGGCAATGCCGTACACAGCTATGGCATGCACATTAAGGAGGGAACCTCTGGGAAATGTGAGTGAAGTTGCTTCCTTATCCACAAAAGTATGGCTAAACAGAAGATTGCTTTTAGAGAGGAAGTACTAGAGTGATTCTATTTAAGCCTAATAGTTTAATGAAAAACATGTTAAAATAAGCTGGCTGATTTGAAGCTTTGTAAGGCTTTGAAGCTTTACAAACAATCCTGCCTGATTATTCTGAAGTGCAATGGCTAAAACTGGACCATATCCTCATTCCCAAAGAGGTGCTTTATACAGAGCACATAATATATATGTGAATGCATCTTTCATTTTTTTGGTATGTCAATTTATAGCTAGAGGATTTCCATTGTTTCCCCCCTTCCTAACATAAAAAAATGAAAGTTTTCAATAAATTCTTTTCTAATTTTTCTATAGAATGAAAATTCTTTAAAATCCTCCCAACTAAATTCTTAAACTGGCAAATGTCTTGGAAATATTTATTATTATCATGACTTTAATTAGAGAATATAGAAAATAATATATATATTATATATGTAAATAAAATGTATGTTATTATTGTCTATATAAAAAAATAGAGAATAAAAAGGTAATTGGTAGAAGTGGCTCAATGAGTCAAGAAACTCAGGTAAAGTCATCTGACACTAAGTTGGCATTTCAAAAAATTTAAGGTCTGAATCTGTTCCCAAGAGCACCTGTAAGTGTTAGGTTATAATGAAGTTTAGTTTCAGGTTTAGCTAAAATTAGATAAATTTATTCTTTTAAAAACTATACTTCATTATTTCAGTGATCAGGATATTTTTAATTTATATAGTATATAGACCAGGAATAAATTATGCCAAGAGTTATATCAGTTATAAGAACAATATCAGCAGCTTAACTTGGATAAGCGGTAATATTAAAATATGTTTTCAGTCATACTCCAAATAGACTTAAATGTCTCATCTTGTATCCCTTCACTCAGTAGAAGAGATTTAAATGGTGCAGGTGCACACAATTACACTACTTGTCCTTCTGCCAAACCACCATCTAGAACATGACTGAAGATTACACACATCATTACAAAAATAGCTGGATTTTTTTTTCTTAGTTAATATTCATTTTTCCAATGTAAGCACTTCAGCTATCACAAAACATTTAAAAAAATGGAGGGGAAAGAGTTGCAAGCTCGGAGATTTATCAGAGGTAAATCATCAGGATTGTGTCTGCCTCAAATGATGAAGAAAAATATTTGAAAAGGATTTAATGGAGGCATAGTTGTTAACCCTTCTTTTTCAGCAGATGTCTCATGACTATGAGATAAAGTGACACTTCAGATTGCCAAGTTAATAACCATAGTAATATAGCAATATCCTAAGTGCTGAAGTAATTCTGGGCTCAACTTTGTTTCCAGGAAGATTATGACATCTCTACACTGAGATTGTTTCACAGTCATGCGAGATTGAAGTCTTCAAGCCAGAACGGTTTGATCTCTCAAAACCACTCCCCTCATGTATGGACTGTATACGTATGTCCTGACATCAATAAAATCGTGGCATAGAATATACCTTTTAATTTACAAAGAACCAACACAATTTCATAGAAATTCTTATTGCCTAATTAAATTGCAAATTGTTATTCCACTTTCATTTTCTTACATGCCTATATCATGCACATGAACAATGTATACAGCATATACAGCAATAACCCTGCATCACATAAGTTGCTGGAAGATGATAATTCAGTGCAAACTATGTCTTGTCAAGTGATTTTTGTGATTGATTGTTTTGTTGGCTTGTTCCTCCATGTTATTTACATCATGTTATCTTCTCTTTGAAACCTCTGGGGTTTTGTCCTACATCTTTTAAATTTATTTTTCTCAAAATCTTATTTTATAATGAACAAATTTAGGAATAATTTTGATTTATGCATCATAATTAAACCTTTGGGATTGCTGTAAATCAGATTCACAAATTGAAAGTTCAGTTGCTTTGATCTTAATGCACTTTACCTGTTTATGGTGTCAACAGAACCCTGTAACTACATTAAATAGTCTCTGAACTATCAGCTCCATTTTATGACACTTCTTAGTACTTAAAACCTCCCTCAAAAAAACCCAAAAAACCCCAAACCCAACCAAAAACCCCCACACTCCATTGATATTGGAGAAGCTGGTCTCAAACAGCATGACATATTGACATATATATTTTTTAAANTTGGTAAAAAAGTCTCTCTCCATCTTTCTTGTAAGACCCCTTTGTATATTGAAAGGCCTTCATAAAGTCTCCTCAGAGCCTTTCCTTCTCCAGACTGAGCAACCACAACTCTCTTAACCTTTCCTCATAGGAGAGGTGCTCCAGCCCTCTGACTATTTTTGTGGTCTTCCTCTGGACCTGCTTTAACAGGTCCTTGTCTTTCTTATACTGGTGACCCCAGAGCTGAAAGCAGTACTCCAGAGGTGGGCTCTCCTGAGAGCGGAATAGAGGTGCAGAATCACCTCCCTCAACCTTCTTTTTGTGCAGCCCAGGATATGATTGCCTTTCTAGGATGTAAGCACACATTTCCCAAGTATTCCCAAGTCCTTCTCCACAGGGCTGCTTTCGATCCATTCATCCCCCAGTCTGTATTGATGTTGGGGGCTTCCCTGACCCAAGACCTTGCAATTGACCTTGCTGAACTTCATGAGGTTTGCACAAGCCCAGTTAGCAAGCCTGCCAAGGTCCCTCTGGATGGCATCCCTTCCCACTAATGTACTGATTGCACCACTCACCTTGGTGTCATCCACAAAGTGGCAGAGGTTGCACCCAATCCCACTGCGTACATCATTAATGAACATGTTAAATAGTATTGTTCCCAGTACAGACCCTTGAGGGACACCATGTATCACTGGTTTCCGTTATGACATTGAGCCATTGACTGCAACTTTTTGGATGCAACCCTCCAAGCAATTCCTTATTCATCTAACTGTCGATCCATCAAGCCCATATCTCTCCAATTTAGCAGAAATAACATTGTGGGGGATCATATCAAAGGCCTTACAGATGTCCTGGTAGATGACATCCATAGCTTTTCCTTTGTCCACTGGTGCAGTCACTCCATCATAGAATGCCACTAGATTAGTCAGGCACGATTTGCCCTTGGTGAAGCCATGTTGGCTTTCTCTAATCACCTCACTGTCTTCCATATGTTTCGACATGTCTTCCAGAAGGATCTGTTTCATGATCTTACTGGGCACGGAGGTGAGGCTGACTGGTTGGTAGTTCCCATGGTCCTCCTTTCTACCCTTATTTAAAAATGGGTGTGATTTTTCCCTTTCTTCCAGTCACTGAGGACTTTGCCTGACTCCCATGACTTTTCAAATATGATGGAGAGTGGCTTGGCAACTACATCTGCCAATCTCCTCAGGACCCTGGATGCATCTTGTCAGGTCCCATGGACTTACATATTTTCAGGTTCCTCAGGTGATCTCGAACCTGATCTTCTCCTGCAATGGGAAGGACTTCATTCTCCGAGTCCCTGCCTTGAAGTTAAGTGGTTGAGACATGTGGGAAGAGAGATTACCATTGAAAACTGAGGCAAAAAAATTGTTGAGTACCTCAGCCTTCTCCATGTCAGTTGTCACCAGCTCTCTTGTCTTAGTTACTGGAGAATGTACTTTTATTTAATCTCCCTTTTCTGGCCCATGTACCTGTAAAAGCCCTTCTTATTATTCTTCACATCCTTTGCCAAATTCAGCTCCAACTGTGCCTTAGCTTTCCTGATCCCATCCCTATACATCCAGGCAGTGTACTTATATTCTTCCCAGGATACACATCCCTGGTTCCATTGCCTGTGCATTTCCTTCTTACACTTTAGTTTGACCAGGAGGTTCTTACTGAGACATGCTGGTCTTAAACACGATTACAAACAAATCTACAATACTTAACTTTCTATTCATACATGAAAACTATTTCAAACTACTGTTTTCTCACTCTCACTTAGCTTTACCACAGAACCCATCCTGAACTGGGCACACTTCCCCAAATAATCTATGTAATACATTCAGCTTTTCCATCTTTATGTCTTTTTTTTTTCAATTCTGAATTCTTTTCTTGTCTAATTAAAACATCTTTTAGTCAACTGGAAAGCATAGCTTGTAAAATGACTCACTTAGAAAAGTAGGGTGTAACACATAAACCCTTGAGCTCCTTTCCTCAAAAAGGTTATCTGACATTAATTTTTTATAAACTTTACTTGGAAAAAGTTCCAGAATGTACTTTCCAGAATAAAGTACATTCTTTTTTTTTAAATATTGATTTTATTCTTCTCTACAAAAAGGCCAACTTGCCATTTCAGCTGAGTTCACGAGACTTCAATTAAACCTTGAGGCCGTCACATCTTCAATCCAGTACTGCATTTCCAAATACAGTGATGAAATGTAACAAATGAAGCACAGAAAAGTCTCCCTACCCTTCAAAAAAAAAAATAAATAATTTAAAAACTATTCCTACCATTGTTCAAAACTTAGAGGATCATAATTTAAAGGCAGGCAACTTATAGGAACTCATAAATAAGCAGTCACATGAAACATTTTCCATTCTGCAGCCTATAGTGACTGTAATCTTCTTCTCTGCCTTGTCTTCTCACAAGCCACAGCTTGAAAGCTGTTAAACCTAGAACTTTTAGTGGTGACTAGCGGCATTGTTTTGAGATATTGCACATTCAGAAATTAGTGTCAGATCTACAAGATCCCCAAGATCCCATAAAATTTGGCTGAAATCTAAAAGAACAACAGTAGTGGTCAAACTCATGTATCGAATGTAACTTCAAGTTTTTAAATATGCTTTTATTGTCCATGGTGCTAAATGTATTTTATAACCAAAAGGACACAGCCCAAAAGTATGAGAAAACACTCCAATATAAAAGAGAACAAGCCACTCTAAGCTGTGTATATTACACTCCTTCATTAAAAGTCAAAACATCATCACACTCCCACATTGCTTGTTGAAACTATTCTGGGCATACACAAAAATAAAAGACATGTTCCCAGAAATAGTAATCAGATTGTGAATGATTCATTAACTAGAAAGGAGCTACAATTGGTGATAAATGTGAACTTCAGTAACAGTTTGGCCAGCTTTACTGAATATATGATTATACTTTACATGTTGGAAGTACTTTCTGTCTGATGGTCTATGAAATGCCAGTATTTTCAATTGATATCTTCAAGTAAAATACTGCAGTATCTTCGTCAAGACATTAAAATTTCATTAACTTTTTGTACTCTTTTATTTTTTTATTAATTTAATGACTTAGATATATTGATTTCAAAAAGAAATTACAAGAGTGTGGCAAACCAGAAATGCAAAATGAAGCTCTCAGAGAATTACAGAATACTATTTGGTACATCTTCGGATAACCATTTTCTGCTTGCTATGGATATTGCTGAACATGAGCTGGCAGTGTGCCCAGGTGGCCAAGAAGGCCAACAGCACCCTGGCTTGTATCAGGAATAGGGTGACCAGCAGGAGTAGGGAAGTGATCGTGCCCCTGTACTCGGCACTGCTGAGGCCGCACCTCGAATACTGTGTTCAGTTTTGGGCCCCTCACTACAAGAAGGACATTGAGGTGCTGGAGCGTGTCCAGAGAAGGGCAACAAAGCTGTTGAAGGGTCTAGAAAACAAGTCTTATGAGGAGCGGCTGAGGGAACTAGGGTTGTTTAGTGTGGAGAAGAGGAGGCTGAGGGGAGACCTTATTGCTCTCTACAACTACCTGAAAGGAGGTTGTAGTGAAGCGGGCCTTGGATGCTTCTCCCAAGAAACTAACAATAGGATGAGAGGAAATGGCCTCCAGTTGCGTCAGGGGAGGTTTAGACTGGATATCAGGAAAAATTTCTTTACCGAAAGAGTGGTTAGGCATTGGAACAGGCTGCCCAGAGAGGTGGTGGAGCCATCATCCCTGGAGGCGTTCAAAAAAAGTGTAGAATGTGGCACTCCAGGGCCTAGTTTAGGAGTCATGGTGGTGTTAGTTGATGGTTGGACTTGATGATCTTAGAGGTCTTTTCCAACCTTAGTGATTCTATGATTCTGTGATTCTATGATATAAGCGATAGAAAAACAAATCCTACTGTAACTGAGAGTGAACGTAATGGAAGTGTTCCCCTTCTGACCAAATGAGAATAATGCACCATATAATAACACACCAATAATTCTTGGCTAACTTGCCACAAGTAACCCTCTCTAAACCCCAACTCATTTGCTTGTCATACAGGAAAGTACTAAAGCTTCACTATTCACTACTTCCCCTGTGAATAAAATCCTGACACTTCAACTCTGCAACTCATAACAACTGCTGCAGAGTCCCACTGAGAACCCGCACAGAGAGCTTCAATAATAAAAAGTAATCAGACCTATTAATTTTTGCTATGTTTTTATAACCCTAGCTATCATAAACCCTGAATGCTTTTCCCAGCATTAATTTTCCCAGCATTATTTTTCTCCTCAGCTAATACATTGGTATTTTAAATGAATGCTAACTTTATTCTGATAAACTAATAACTCAAAATGTACCTACTCACAGTTTATCCAAAATAGAAATTGTTCTTTTCAGAAGAGTACTGTTAGGATTTGTTTGCTACTACTTACAGAGGTGAAATGTGGTTCTTGTTACATACTTTCTGTATGTACTTTCAAAAATAACAAGTTCATTTGAAATGTCACTTTAAATGAACCTGCTTTTAAAAGTATAAGGAACACTTATCACTTGAAGATCAATTCCTCTTAAAGATATGTTGGATTAAATCTTGATAACAGGGTGAATTTTTCTTCCTTAGTAAGTAGTAACTCCCAGAAACTTAAAGGAAAGGTTTTATGAGTGTTAGGAAGAAAATGAAACTGTCAGAATGGAATACATACAAATTTATAAAGAACTAAGCAAAGATTTACAATAACAAAAACTGAAAATTCAAAATTTGTAGGCTTCACTGCACTGAAACTCAGCAGAGCTATTCAAATGTTCTTGGTTTCTGCTCTTGGTATGTGAATTGTGCTGCCACAATATTAAGAAACTTTGGAAATAATATTTTGCTCTGTTCCAATACAAGACTATCTGGTTGATTTCTTGTGATTATTTGAACAAGTATTTAATGTGAAATTCAAGAATTAGCATGTGACACTCTGGTGAACTCTTTATTATGTTACAAAGCATCTTTAATATTTGTTTTTTGCTAGTACGCAAGTTTTCCTATCATATCTACCCACAAAGGGATAAGAATTACCTTTGGCTTGTCATTTTAACAGCTAAACAGTATTCAAGTGTCCCCAAACATGCCTGCAGAGGGGCAGTAAGCCTCTTTTGTGTTGGCCTACACTTCC
The DNA here is from genome assembly GCA_013389945.1 of Fregata magnificens. Classification (NCBI taxonomy): domain Eukaryota; kingdom Metazoa; phylum Chordata; class Aves; order Suliformes; family Fregatidae; genus Fregata; species Fregata magnificens. The sequence goes on from WAAD01031101.1 coordinate 17,810, forward strand.
TACTTCAGCAACAAGTAAGCTATGATTGTGAGCAAAAAGGTTTTGGTCTGCTAATCCCTTTGCTCTTTCTGAAGACATTTGGGTGGAAAGGTTAGGAAAATTGTTACTTTTTTTCTGACCCTGAGCGAAAAGGTTTTTGCATACAAGTTGCCTTAGGTCAAAACACAAGCTGGTTTCAGTTTGCTGTGAGACAGAAGTAACACCCAAGGGAAAAAGGACAGGATAGAACCATGTGCACACATTGCTAATTTGGTATTTGAGAAAGCCACTGAATAACAAACATTTTCTCTCTTTCTTTCTCTAACCCTTCCACCTATGGTACATCACAACTCAGTAAATTATGTCACAGTTTTCACCCTACATCAAATCTGAGATTTCTTGGCGTGCTTACTTTGCAGAAGGTGCCAAACCACACCAGTGGGGGTAGTCAAAAGCCTAAAAAGCTGAATCCCAAAAGTATTGTCTACTGTTGATAAAATCATGTTTTTAGACTAGACATAACCCTGCTCTATCACATGTCAAAATCCTAGGCTGTCTTTTCATTAGTTATATAGAGCTCCAATATGCCCATAAAATAAACAGCTAGAAAAGGCCATTGTGTGAATCACTGGACTAATTGGTACTTTCTCAGGTATTACCGAGATTCACAAATACAACAGGGAAAAATACATAAAATTGCTTGACCTTGAACAGTAGCACACAAACTATACTGAACTGTTTAATGCAACACATGTAATAAAGTATTCTCAGGATATATAGTGTTTGGCCCTGGCTCTTTGGAACCTTCCAATTTTGCAGGGTTATGATGCTGTGCATTTGATAAAGATCCATTGTGGTTTTTTTGTCCGCACTTGAAAAATTCATTTTGAGTCAAATGAGCTCAAAGTTATACAACAGAAAATTCTTCTTCAGCAAGCTAAATCAACAAGATGAATTAGATAAATCTCCAAGATAGAAAGTTAGCAATAGCTCCCTTGGAGAAGTATACATAAAATCATAAAGTTTGAACCAGTTGTTGAACGCATACAGTTCAAAGAAAATGCAGGCCACACAGAGAGATATGCAGATATTTTCCATTTGCGCTGCTGCTAAAATAATATTTCTGCACTTCCTCTACATCACACATATAGCTATTGTTTATAGAAAAAGAGAAAATCATTTCTGGAGTCAGTTTATAAGGGATTACTGTAGATTTCAGTATTATAGAGGCTGAGGATAGTATATTATAGCAACTGAGAAAAAACTTATCTTCTTGAACTCATAGGTTCCTCTTGAAAAAATAGCATTGTATAAGTGACAGATGAGATCTTCTTGATCTTGAAAATTGCTTCACTTCTTGATCTCCTAAAATATAGGTCTGGTAATTCATGGGATGTTCTGTGTCACCTTTCTGCTCTGCTCTCCTTTCTACTCACAAAATGACTGAAAGCTGAGATGAATGGAGATAATTTTTACATGACTGAGGGAGGTATAGAAAGTGCTTGGCTCATATCCTGGTCTTATTCCAGAGTGACTTCTTCAGGAGTAACACAGGAATAATATTTCATATAGGAATAAAACTTTAAGTAAATTCTGAATGTATCTGGGAAGGGACAACTAAGCTACTTAAATGTGTGCAGCATGGCTCTTCAAATGCACAGATTTGCCTTAGAGATGGCGATAATCCTTTTGCAAAATACATCAAGTAGGATTTCTCCAAAATTACTTTCTTGTGATATTTCTAATAATTTTATTTTCATAAACCTAAATCCACTTTTTGATAGCCTTACCATATGTATAACTACACCTATATTGCATGTGGCCTATTACCTCCAGGCCTCTGCTTTGTTTTCTGTCTCTTGTGACTCCATCATTATTTTCTGGAGTGGTAGTTCAGTTTTCACAGATAGAGCAAGAACAGGCCTTGTGGATGCAGCTGGTTTTGAAATAAAAAAGAAAAAGTTCAGCTACAAATGTAGAAGGAAGGAAGGAATTTTAAAATGCTGTCCTACCACAGTATCTAAACCAGTCTGCATTAATTATATCTAGTGGGGGGAAATATCATTTAAAAATTGTGTGCTGTACATGACGTCACAGCAAAACATATATTGTTTGTTGTATGCCTCTATTGGATTTTCCTAACTCACTGAAAATAAATATAAATGATGTTGTTTTCACAACATTAATGAAGATTTGATATCTTTGGCAATATAGGAGCCAGCTTCTTTTCTTTCTCCTTTGTCTCATAAATCTTGCTGAGGAAGATGTAGTTACTTCAATACATTGTTGATTTTTATACCATCTTTTGGGCTCAGGATAATGAGTTACAAAAATTATATTGATCTCATACCAGCTAGGTAAATCTTCCATGACCTTGTATTTTCTTTGCTTCCCCATCACCCCCTGTCCCCTTTTGTTTGTTTTATTAATTTTTCTAATACATCCTAGAGTAAGCTGCTTTTTGTATACAAATGATTCAGGCAGACTGAAGATAAAAAACCATGTTACTTACATGCTGTGTTGCAATAAATTTTTCTGTACAGGCCCTCTAAGTTCAAGTAAGCTCAATTATTCAGTTGTTTAATTACATTCTTATCCTTGTATCGATGTTCCTTCACTCCGATCCTTTCTTTTTTTCTTGAATGAACTCTAGGAAAGAGTAGAATAAAAGAAGGAGCATTTTAATCCCAGCCTGCATAATAATCTCAGTTTGATCTTCCATAGTGATTCTGCAGCCTTAAATTCCTTCTAAAATGGATGGAAATAATGCTGTTCCTCTTGATGAAGATATTACTGAGGACCAGAACATGTATTATTGCTTATAGTCATAAAGCAAACACTTGCCTTGCTACCATATTGCCATTGGCAGACCTTTTGCTTTTTGTGTGGAATCTCAATAAGGGTTGCAGGACTTCACAGTGATAGAAAGGATGAGCTTAAGAATCCAAAAGCAGAAACAAATTTCAAGTATCTGCTACAAATAGCAAACAAACAAACAAACAAACACATTAAATTTCCAGACAGTATCTTGAAAACTGGAATTTCTTCTATGTTCATGCAACTTTTTTCTCCTTCCATCAGCAAACATTCCATAAAATCAGGCTTTTCCATAATCTTCAATTACTTGATAGGCAATGACATTCACCTATGTCTTATCCCTCTGAGCTTTCCATATATTCTGAATGAAGTAGAAACATTCTTTGGTGTAGGGCATTGAGATAATCGCAGGTTTATAACAGTGTGGTCATGGACAATGAAGACTATTTTTCCAAACTTCCCTTACTGAACTTAATCAAGTTCATCAGCTTTATTTTGTTTTCTTCCCTTAACTCTATAATATGCCTAGGAGTTTCTGACACTTTCATTCTCTCTAACATGATACTGAACAGTACGAAATTTGGTCTTCCAGAGCATGAGAATTTATTCTGCCACCACCAAGTGTGATGAGGAGTCAAAATCTTCACATTTTGCCTCTGTTTGCTGACAAGTCCTCCTTTTTTTTCCCCTTTATTTCATTATTTCTCCCTCCAAAGGCTATGACACATATGCAAGTATTGTAAAAAACCTGAATTAGATTAAAATGTAATCTGTTTTCATCCTATTGCTCACCTATGTTTCTCCTTCTAAAATTACCATATCAAGATCCTTCGTCAAGAACAAGATCAAATTCTTCGTTCAACAGTATTTATCAACTGACTCTTCCAGATAAGAGGTAGGAAAATGAAAAGTAAATGACTGGGGCTTTTTGATTACATTTTTGTTTCCTTCTTGTTTATGAGTCTCACTTGTTATCCTTCCTGACAATGGTTGAGAATAATTGACATTCTCTAGAATTTCCTGTTTCTTTTTTTTTTCCTTTGGCAATATATGTTTAAGCCTTGGGCAATGACATTGGAGTAAAAGATTCTTCTAATGTGCACTTAAAACAAGCTCATCAAGAGGAAACAATGCCCTTAGAGGAATCACTATTTGCAGAAACAAAGCCACAAGCACTTTTAAGCAGCTTTATTGGAAAAATTTTACATCATTTTAATATATCAATCGTTAGAAATAATCAGTGTTATTGCCACCAAAAGGAAGCTCTGTATTAGCAAATGACAAATCATGTTCACTAAAAAGGCATTGTTAAAACTCAAGAATAGCCAGGCAGTTTTAAAATTAATGAGTGTGAGCAAGGAGACTTTCAAGCTGACGTTATGGAACATAGAGAATAGGTAGACCTTGTTGCCAAATTCTCATATCTATTTAAAAATAGAAACACAGTCAACATCAGCCACTAGGCAAAGCAAATTACTTAAAACAGCCACATAAACTTTTTCAATCTAGTGGCCAGTTCCACCGACCCCCACCCCCACCCCCCGCAACGTTCCCATGGCTCTTATTGACAGATAGATGCATCCATTGACCAGAACTAACATAACTAAAAACTGCTTCTGTATTATAGATTGCATTTTGCTCAGGTCACAAAGTTGCCAAGTTCAGCAATTGCAGTGAGAGAGAGAGACATATTTTAAACTGAGATGCTTCATTTTCATGAAATTCATTTACATGCTTTTACTAGATACATGCTAACCTGTGTCTGCCTAGATCCTTGTAAATTTCAATGATTTTTAATGATATTCATATAAACAAAGGACTCTATTAGCCCAACACAATTTCAGGATCAGAGCGCAAACCTTTTGCCTGCATACGTTAAACCAAGTTTTGCTGTGTTATATTTTGCTATTAAATACTTTACGTAGAGATTACTTTAGCCATATTTTGCTTGTATTTATACCTGTTGTATCTTGACTGATATGCATGTTCCTTACAGAAATTAGTATGGAGATACAAAAGTATTGCATATTAAATTCTTGATTGGGGGGTATTAATAATTAGTTTTAGCACTTGTACAACTTCTTGGATTGTAATGATAAGTCCCATCCATTTTTGTGATCCACAAATCTTAAATTAAGTTGATTAATTTCTATAGGGGAAGAGTAGTCCAGACGTATGATGTCAGTTTCAGGACAGTCCCTTTTTTATCTACATTTTGATTATGTGAGTCAGTTCTCTTTTGCATTTTCTTAAGACATGATAATTATATCAAGCTTAGAGTTTAGCAGAATAAAACCAATAAATTCTATCAACTTTCTACAGTAATTTTTCTACACTATAAAGAGAAGTAATTTTTTCCAGTCCATTCCTTTAGAAAAACAGTATCTCTCAAGTGTAGAATATCTTGATTACTATATAAAAATACACAATGTTTGTTTTACGTACTCTCCATATCCTGAGGTAAATCTAAATCTAGTAAAGTGGTTGAGCCATGAGCAAAAGCTACATCAATCTTCTGACTTTGAGACAATGCAAAAATATTGAATATGCCTTCTAGGTTTAAAATTTACACCCACCTCCTTTTATCTCACAGATATATTTAAACTGTTATATATTGTCACTTTGCATACAAATCAGTCCTGTAACAGACATATAACAAACACCATACGAGATGCCTATGAGTTATAAACACATAGATATATAAAGCATTATAATTTGAATTTTCTTTCAGAATTTAATCTGAATACCCCCAAATTTTCTAGTTTCTAGATCTGCCACTAGAGAAGTGAAGGTTTACCAGTCCATGTGTTTGGTGCCATTATAGTACTCTGTGCTCATGACACAAGAATAAGAGGCTACCATACTGATTCTCCGCCCTATACCACTAATTAGGAAAGTGAGATGAGTCAGCTTTAGGTGTTATGCTTCACAGCAGAATTGTTCAAAGCATTCAAATAAAAGGTGCTCTCGACTTATTCTTTCATTGGACCATATCCTGAGGTTACTCCTTGAGAATTTATTCTGTAAGCTGATGTATTCATTTAGATGGCTAGTCACACTAAAAAAAGCCACTAGGATTGTGAAAACTTAATAGTCTGTATCCCAATGTGATATTGTTAAGGCTCAAATGGTGATTTTAATGGTGTGTGTATGAAAGTCACAATTTTAAATACAAGTTCTAGTTAAATGAATGTCAAATGGAATCTTGCTTGAATTAGCAGTCAGTAAAGATACAGAAAGTACTTTAGGCAGAAGTATAATTAAAAGATAAAAACAAAATTGTGTTGCATTTAAAAAATTTTGTCATTGAACAAATGCCGTTTCTAAATAATATCCATAGTGTTGAATGTATATCATATCTCTTTTTACCCAATATAAAGGAAGCAATTTCTGGTAATACAAGTAATATTGTGCAAACTGTTGATTTAAAAAGTCTGCAAGGTATAATAAGCTAGCTCTCCCTTTGCTGCAATAGCAATTTTGAAACTATCAAAAACAATGTTCGTTTTAAAACTTGCTACTACTATGCTACTGTTGTATGTTAGAGCGGGGAGGCATTTAAACGGAAAAGAGTGAGCTTGTCAACACTCACAAATCCGTAGTCCTGAGCTAGGCTTCAACAAATACATCCACATTAAAAACAAACACACATACACAAAACAACAAACAAACAAACAAAGCCCCTTAATAAATATTAAATACTGCAGTCAAAATTATGTGGACTGCAGGTACTTCAGTATCAACTTGCAGTCCTGAAAACCTTAATCAGTGGTTCCTCTGCCTGGATTTCTCATGACTCATCCCTCTATCTGCTACTGGAAAAAGTTGTTTTTCAGAACCAATATCTTCCTCTCAGTGCATACCTTCCTTACCAGGTGGAATAGTCTTTCATTAGAGCCACAGATCCTGGCATTTCTCTGATACTATGGTAAACGAGGCTCATATAGTGCTGTAAGACTCAACTCTATACCGTAACCTAGCTATGCTAGGTACTGTCCCACACAAGTCTCACTGTCTCCCACAGCATCACTGTCTCCCACAGCATTCTCGTGGAGAAGCTGGAGGCTCATAGCTTGGACAGGTGTACTCTTTGCTGGGTAAAAAACTGGCTGGATGACGGAGCCCAGAGAGTGGTGGTGAATGGAGTGAAATCCAGTTGGCATCCGGTCACGAGCGGTGTTCCCCAGGGCTCAGTTCTGGGGCTGGTTTTGTTCAACACCTTCATCAATGATCTGGATGAGGGGATTGAGTGCACCCTCAGCAAGTTTGCAGGTGATACCAAGCTGGGCGGGAGTGTCGATCTGCTCAAGGGAAGGAAGGCCCTGCAGAGGGATCTGGATAGGCTGGATCGATGGGCTGAGGCCAATTGTATGAGGTTCAACAAGGCCAAGGGCTGGGTCCTGCACTTTGGTCACAACAACCCCATGCAACGCTACAGGCTTGGGGAAGAGTGGCTGGAAAGNTAGAAAACAAGTCTTATGAGGAGCGGCTGAGGGAACTAGGGTTGTTTAGTGTGGAGAAGAGGAGGCTGAGGGGAGACCTTATTGCTCTCTACAACTACCTGAAAGGAGGTTGTAGTGAAGTGGGCCTTGGATGCTTCTCCCAAGAAACTAACAATAGGATGAGAGGAAATGGCCTCCAGTTGCGTCAGGGGAGGTTTAGATTGGATATCAGGAAAAATTTCTTTACCGAAAGAGTGGTTAAGCATTGGAACAGGCTGCCCAGAGAGGTGGTGGAGTCGTCATCCCTGGAGGCGTTCAAAAAAGGTGTAGACGTGGCACTCCAGGGCCTAGTTTAGGAGTCATGGTGGTGTTAGTTGATGGTTGGACTTGATGATCTTAGAGGTCTTTTCCAACCTTAATGATTCGATGATTCTATAGTATAACATATCTCCCACCCAAAATCCCATATGCACATGTTTTTAATTGGAATTTGTTTTGCACGTGCATTTGAAACACTGGGTTCAAATTTTCTGGAACTTCAGCGGTTTTAAGTGTACCAGGTTTCATTTCATGATTCCCACCTCCCCGTTTCACCTATTTCCTTAGCCTAATGTTCATGGCATCATAGAATGATATGGGTTGAAAGGGATCTTTAGAGATCATCTACTCCAAGCCCCCTGCCATGGACAGGGACACTGTTCACTAGAGCAGGTTGCTCAAAGCCCCATCCAACCTTACCTTGAACACTTCCAATGACTGGGCATCCACAGCTTCTCTGGGCAACCTGCTCCAGTGTCTCACCACTCTCATCGTAAGAAATTTCATCCTTATGTCCAATCTAAATCTACCCTCTTTCAGCTTAAAACCACTGCCCCTTGTCCTGTCACTACAGGCCTTGGTAAAAAAGTCTCTCTCCATCTTTCTTGTAAGATCCCTTTGTATATTGAAAGGCCTTCATAAAGTCTCCTCAGAGCCTTTCCTTCTCCAGACTGAGCAACCACAACTCTCTTAACCTTTCCTCATAGGAGAGGTGCTCCAGCCCTCTGACTATTTTTGTGGTCTTCCTCTGGACCTGCTTTAACAGGTCCTTGTCTTTCTTATACTGGTGACCCCAGAGCTGAAAGCAGTACTCCAGGTGGGCTCTCCTGAGAGCGGAATAGAGGTGCAGAATCACCTCCCTCAACCTGCTGGCCATTCTTCTTTTTGTGCAGCCCAGGATACGATTGCCTCTCTGGGCTGCAAGTGCACATTGCCAGCTCATATCCAGGACCTTCCACTTGGCCTTGTTGTACTGCATGAGGTTCATATTGGCCCACTTCTCCAGCCTGTCGAGGTCCCTCTGGATGGCATCCATTCCCTCAAGCGTATCATATACCATCCTTTCCCTGTTTCTTTAACAGCTTGCATAAGTGTGCCCGAGAAGTCAGTCAGTTCCCATTTTAGGCAGACAGGCACTTGTTCCTCTGGTTCCTGGTGTGAAAGAGAAGTGCAAAGGAAGAGGACATTCCTGATGCTTCCATAAGAACACACAGTCTTTTAATTTGGAGGATAGCTACTGCTTGATTGAAGGTGTGAGAAACACCTTGTATCCAAGACAACCTTGTTTCTTCCTTCAAAAAGAAAATTACATTTCTCTTATTTGAGCAGAACATCAAATCTTTAACAGAGGTGATAGAATTTCATAGTACTTAACATCTGCATGACTGCACCATAGGCACTAAATCTGTCTGCTTTTTAATATGGCCTGGAATTAAAAGAGTGTTTGGAATGGAAGTTATTATTTATCAGTATCATATTATTTCTTCAGGGTAAGTTGTTGATTCAGATCCCAGTATAAAGTTCAGCATTGCTAAGAAAGATATAACTTTCATGAAGTGACATGGTAAAGAAAGAAAACATAGTTTACATCCCTTATGTATAAAGTAATCTGCAGTTTTGAGCAGGCCTATCTGAAGTAAAAGACTTACCTCACAGAAACTTTATTCTGTTTCTGCAGTTCTGTTAATACATACTCTCAGTTGTGAGTATATCCCAGCTTCTTGTTTACTAATTTAGTCTATCCTGGGATTTGTGTAAGGCATTATGGAACAAAATATAGAACTGGAATAAGACACAAAGTAAGGCCGGCCTTCTTAAACACATATGCTGGCAAATAGCTTCTTTCAGTAGCACCAGTGACCAACTGGATGTACAATGCTCTTGATGTACTTTACAGTTCTGAGACTGCAGAGATAACTAAATCCAGAGGACAATCACAGGAGCATTGATATAATCCAAAGAAAATTAATTGACAATGCTAACTCTGAAATTAAAAAAAAAAAAAAAAAAGAAAAAAAGAGAGAGACAGGAGGGGAAATTAGGCATGGGGAGCAACATAAGAAGTAGAAGAATTGCTATTTGACCTCCTTGTCTTTTCCTGGTAAAATGATTATAACAATATTATGGTCTAGGGACTTAATGAGTGTTTGTAAAAAGTGTTCTCATGAAGGGCACTGCTTTAGGGGCAAAGTAGCATTTAGTAAGCACATATCACATCTACTCTTATCTCAACATTTTGCAAGAGAATATCAGGAAAAGATTCAATAAGTATCTAATCCAAGAAGAGTTATACATAATGAGAGCAACATGCTCTCATATTCTGAAATTCTGAAGAGACAAACCATTTCCTGGAGTGCATAATACTACTTCTTGAGGATTACACTTATTAAAGTCTCATGGTCCTATACTCCAAGAGACAAGACAAAGTTGTTATATTTTAATCTAGTTCACAGAAACCAGATCTCAGTCTGCTAAAGATACAGTACTACAAAAATTAAAAAGAGACGTATTAATTTAAAGGTTGGGTGAACCACAAGATAAGAATATACATATGGAAGGTGTTCTAAATACTCTTCTTCGGGGGTGGTGGTGTTTATTTTGTTTCTTTCTGGGGTTTTATTTATTGGGTTTTGGTTTTGTTTGGTTTGGTTTGGTTTGGTTTTATGGCTCATTTCTAGCTGGAGAGGACCAGGAAGACGTCTGCTTTTTGTCTGAAGGATATATAAGGAAACTTTGTAGGAATTAACTAATAGAATGATATGGCCTGAAGATGGATTGGATATGAAAGAGTTATTAACTTTCAATTAATATTGGAACAGCTGATCTCACAACCCTTCGCACAGCACAGAACTCACATGACCTGAATCACAATCTTGGACATTCCCAGATTTCCTCTGAGACCTCATGCAATCCTTTCACTGACACACCTACCTGAACACAGGAGCTTTAGGTAGGCAGATTTTAAAAGGTTTCTGAGCTGTCCTGATTCAGGACTGACTGATCTTACTTAACTTAATATATTCTGATACATGTAATGAAATTCCTTGCCACAAAATACTTCCAGAGAGAAAAGAGATTGTCTCAGATATGAGCTCACCCACGATTTGATAATTTTCTCCACTTTTCCTCCTCTGTACATAAATGCAAAATTTGGTATATTTCCAAAGATACTATCACTTACAGTACTGTTTGAAACAGTGACAAGTTAGTGAAACACTTTTAAACAGCATTTTTCATTATTGTTTTTGGTGTATTGCTATTAGGGGATTCCAAAAGCACATTTACAAACTTTTAATCAGCCTTTAGTTGTCCTAATAACTGTTAAAAATAAATGTTGAATACCTATCTTTGGTCTATATATAAGAAATAATACATGTGAAATGTACATCACTCTACTTGAAGAACACAAGTTCCCAGGATCTTAAAGCCCTGCACAGAGCAATTCATTAAATCTCATGTGATGTAGCAAGTAAGCGTAACAGTTCTTGCAGAAGTTACTGGGTGTCTCCTTTGTCTTATATGTGCCAACAAATTCTCACTGCAATAGATGAAATGCGCTAATGAATGATTTATCTGAAGGGCATGAACATCCTTCAACCTCACGATGACAAGATTTTTCAGCAGTACAGCTCTTTCTCCAGTAAAATGAAGCAGAAAACTGTGAATATCCAGCCCAGAAAACAAAGAATGAGGCACATTATCTTACCAGACAAGTAATCAGACAAATGACTATGAAATAAAAAATCAGACTAAGAGGTGACAAGAGAAAGATCAAGAATACAAAAGAACATGTCTGTAAGGGAACAAGCATCAGATAGGTAAATACAGCCTTAGAAAAATTGACGAGAACTGAAAAGATCAATAAGGGCAGGTACAATAAGAAGCTTACGAAGTTGAAATCTAGAAAAAAAGGTGGGCTGGAATAAATTTTGCCTTTAGTTTCAGATGGTCAACTGCTGGTCAGTAAAGACTGTTGTAACGAAAGTTATGTTTGGTGTGAAGTTTCTGAAAGTAAATTATGGACATCTCTTTATCACACTGCTGGATGAAGTCCTCTACAAGTCGTGCCTTACAGTCCCGCTCCTCTTATTCAGACTGCCTCTGGCAGCTTCAACATTAATTTTCAGCCCAAAATTGAACTTTGTAATTACTTCACATTGTGTCCACTTTTATTGCACTTTTCAATGCTTGGCAGCTTTCCTGAGACTATATTTGTCCACCTGTTACCTGTTTCACTGCTGAAATATTTTACTTGTATATTTTTCTTGATCTCCTCAGTGTCACTTCCTGATTTAGATTTGTTATTTCATGCTGAGTTATTTGATTTCTTGTCTGCTAAGATTTGTTTTATTCCAGTGGGGTTGTGACTATTACGAGTGAATTTTTAACTTCCCCTGGAATGACTTCTCTTTCAATTCATAGATTATAGTTTAGAACTTCAAAATAAAAGGGAATATTTATAAAGCATTTGCTACTTGCAAAGTATAGCACTTGTGTTGAAAATGAAGACTGTTTTAACCCTTACGTTCAATCATATCACATTAAGTTTTCCCTTCAGCTGTCATTTGAGATCTTGTGCCTGTTTTCCAACGCTGTATTGTATAAAAGCTGAAAAGATGAGCTAGTCTATATTTGTAACAGAAAATGAAAGTTCTGGGTTGTCGCACATAGTAGCTGCAATCACATGTGCTCATAAGGGAGAAACATAAGGAAAATAAATCAATAGAACCTCAAAATTCAGTAACTCTTAATAAAAATGTCACTAAATAAAAGAGTTCATTAAAAAACATAAAGAAAAAAGAAGCCTATTATTTTTCCTATGTTCCCTTCTCTAACTTTTGTAAAAAAATGTGTAAATACAATAGAAACCTTAGATCTATGCAAACTGTACTGTATTCTGTTTGTGGGGTCAGTTCAATTTTAAACAGGAAAGTATTTCTCAAAGATATTTCCAAGGTGGTAAAAGAATAAGAATTACTTACCAGAATAAATCATTTGCTGGACTAAGCCCTTCTTTTTAAGAAGCCATTCTGATTACGCTGTATTTGTATGTTTGCTTGCTTGTCTTTAAAAAGGAAAATAAGGGCCATCGTTGCAGGGTATTTCAGAGTCCTCAGTCTTTGTCTAAGTCCTAAGTGACAAACACCTGCATGATCAAGTGAAGATAGTGCTCTGGGTTTCCTCCTGCACTCTGAGCCAACTCTGCTGTACAAAGACAGTTGCCTGACTTCCATGTAGCAATACCTGAAATGTTTTGTAACTTACGGTGTACAGTAATGGGTGGAATGAGTGACTGTCAATACCAAGCTGTGTAGATGTGCTCAAAAATGCCCAGGAGCTAAGTGGGATTTTCCTTTCTCACGTATTTCCTGTTGTATACAAAGGCTATGTTTTCATTGTGTTTATACAGGCAGCTGTCACCCTCTAGGAAGATGAAGTATAAAAGCAGGAAGGAAAGAAGACCTCGATGTCTTGCCAGTAAGGAAGTTACAGGACCTGGATGAGAAAACCAGGGGTCAAGTGCAAACAAAGGGTCTTCCAAGTATCAGGACTGAACAGCTGGAAAGACTTGGGAGTTCAGCAAGGGTAATGAGATCTGCTGGGAAAAGAGCTCTAATGGTCCGTCCGCCCAGCTCATCTTCTTTTATGGAGAGCTTAAGATTATCCAGAGAANATCATTAAAGTTGACTTTGCAAGAGTATGAGTGGCCCTACCCACAAGGAAGGGACTGCTGTATAAAAAGAATAAGATTACCAATTATGAAGATTATTTAAATGTCATATGGATATAAATGTTACCCCTTGCTTCAAATTGTATATGAGTAATACAGTTATGTCAACCTTGGTGAGCTGGTGAGTGTGGAACTTTAATACATAGTTCAAGTGTAAAAAGTGCCTCAGCAATCCTCATGTACACCTTGGCCAATGATTTATATTAACACACTCAAATTTGCCCAGGNAATTAACTAGTAGCTTCCTTCGAGGAAGTTCCCTATTTATTCTGTTTGGGAATGGTAACAAGTGGGCTTGAAGGAACACTTAACCTTTAAAATAAGGAAATTAAAATTCTACCACATGCTGCTAAATGCTAAAGCTGAAGTTTCCTGTGTTAATTCACATAATAATAATGCCATGCAGAATATTTGTCACAAACTCCAAAGTTATTTTTCTACAATACAAATCCACCCACCCTGAAGAGACACCTTAAATGATGTCTGCTCACTCTACTAATGAAAAAGAAACAAACATTCTAGTACAAAATATTGGAAAAGAATGAACCAAATTTCAAACACAATTCCCTTTGCAAAAGGAGAAACATTTAGGTAATTTGCCATGCATTTTTACGTGCTTGTTTATCTCATCAGAATACACGTGAACAGATTCCTTGATGAGCCACATTTGTTTTATTTAGATAATGTTTGTGCAGCGTTTTGAACATATGAAGTGCTACGTAAGTGCTCAGTATTATTCAGCCAATCCTCCATCATTAATCAACTAGAACTCTGCTATTAGTTTATTCTGATGTAGCCTATTCTCATACAAGAATAGAAGAAATATTTTCAAAATTATACCTCATGTAATACCGTGACTTAGGTCTATTAAATTGTAACCATAGTAGAGGGAAGGAGAATGTCAGACTAAACTCCTCTTTGTCAAAAAAAGAATGGGAAAATGAGGGGGAGAAGACTTGTTCTGAGGGGCTTTACAGTTATGATTAAGAATCCAGAGTACATATATAGGTCACAAGTTCAGTTTCAGTCCAGGTCACTAATGGCTGAAAATCATCACCAGCTGAAAGTTATTTACTTGCCCATACAAAAATGCATTAGTGTTCTGAACTTATAGAGAAGAGAGATCTGTATATTTAACACCATCGTCGTATTAGGTAGTATTTACCTTTTGGAAATGATCTCAAGACTCTGATCTTTAGCGCCAAGCACTCCAGTTCCAAACCGATATAAATTAAATTCCGAATCAGAGCCTCCTAGCTAAAGTTAGCACAGAGTCTTGGAAGTTAAAGACCAAACAGGCAATGAGAAATTAATTATTAAATGTCAGGGGAAAATAAATTAAGAATACTACAAATTTGTTTCTAAAAATAAAAGAATTTACTCCTATAGGCAAGGGAAGTAGCTACAGTACCATTCCTGACATCCATATCGCCCTTATTTAAACCAGTGGTAAATATGCCACAATCAGAAGAGCAGGAATAGCAAAAAACCCGACTACTCTTGAAGAAAAGATTGAAATAATAGATGAGATTCTTTTGTAGTATCTAACAAAATGTACAGTGCCTCATTTTCTGACATCTCACAAAATTCGTTTTCCACAGATCAGTCATTCTGGGTCTTTAGCATCAGTTCATTATGATGAACATTCTTGTGTTCATTATAGAGAGAGACTTAGGAAGTTCTTATGCTGGATCTTTGTGAAGAAATGAGTTTGAGAAACTGTTTCCAAGTGAAGCAAGCATAAAACAGGGATTAAAACAAACTGAAAGAATGAGTAGCAATAAATCAGCAATATTATGCGATAGTCAAGATTTTAAAATGAGCTTTATAAAACCATGGAAGTTTCAATTATATATGTAATTTACCATTTAAGTTTTATGTTATCAACTGCTTAAGTACTACAAAATTTCACCTGATGGTCAGAGGAAGGAAATGTTCAGAGGTCTGTGTGGGGACTTGTGCATTTGTATCACCTGAGGCAGTGAACAGAGAGAACAGTGAGGTAACAAGGTTTGTTGATAGTGCAGAGTTACAGAAAAAATGAATTTGACTCCAAAGAGCTGCACGAGAATTCCACAAAACTCAGAGACTAGTTGATTGAATAAAATTCAGTGTGAAGTAGTACACAGAGTAAAACAAACAACTGTACACAGACAAAAGTAAAGTCTGAATTAAGTATCACTCAAGACAGTTATGGTGAATAGGTCCTTCAAAACGTCAGTGTTCAGCACTGATAGAAAAAAAAAATTCAGAATTACTAGGAGAGCAAATTAAAAAAACCCAAAACATCACTTGGCTACTGCATAAATATTTTGAACTTGAGCATTCTTGATCTGATGATGACAACTGGCAGAGTATAAAGGGGAAAGATATAAAGAAAAATAAGAAAGGTAGGAAAAGTTTTTAAACTTCTGTACAAGGACAAAGTCAATCTACTAGGAGCTTAAAAATGTGACAACTATGTGGAAGATACAACCTAAATTTATATCATAATTAATGAGATATAGAAAAAAATAGAAACACTTCACTGTTTTCCACAATTCACTGTTTTCCACAATATATGAATTAAGGGTCATCAAATGAAATAATCAGGTACTAGTCTAAAACAAACAGAAGAAAATATATTTTCATGTAACATAATTAAATTGTAGCACTTACTGCTCAGAATGTTGTGCATGTTAACAGTTGAGATGGGTTAAAAAAGCAATGAGACAAATTAGTGAACAAAAAGTGTATTAAAAGCTATTAAACACAAAGATACAATTTCTAGTCAGGAAGTATGTGCCACAGACTGATGAAAGCTAGAACATACTGAAGAAATTGTCTTAATACAGAAAGTTATCCTTCCATAAGGAATTTATAGGCTTGATTCCAGGTGGAAAAAAAGCTCAAGTAAGAATATAGTTTATAACATTTCTGTATAATGGTGCAGTAGTTTAAAATGAAACAGAATGGAAGAGAAAGGAGCTTGCTTTACACTAGATTAAGGAATAAAGTTTTGGGGTTTGGGGATTTTTTTTAGTTTGTCTGAAATAAGTGTATTTTTGACAGTAATATATGTAAAAAAATCAGAGCCTTACTTTAAAATAAATTTTATGTCAGTCTTGGGACTACTTCATGAAAGATAAACTTAAAAGTGCTGATACTTTGCTACACAGTGCCAAAATCCAAATGCAAATCAAATATAGCTGGAGTGAGATCAAGGTGCAGGTAGGAAGCTTAGCTCAGTGATTCCACAGCACATGGAGAAGAAAGACTATAAGACCCCATTTCCAGAAGTGCACACTATCAACCACCACTTGACTTCTCTTGACATCCGTATTTACTCCATGACTCAAGCATATCAGCAGATATGACAGTGGAAAACATGAATTTAAAATAGTCCCATTTTTATTATTGAAAGGTGGTGCTCAAGCTCCTTTTTTCCCAATTTACATTATACAATAATCTAAACTTGCTTCTCTTTTTCCCTCAAGTTATTTGTAGATGACAGCCCTCCAATGGCACTTGTGGCTGTGCTTCAGTGGTTTTAAAAACTTACTTTCATCTGTTGCCATTTCACATGGTCAGTCCTCAATGGGAGATTATTTTATACTCCATTACTTTCAAGTTGAACTTTGACTGAAGTATAGCTATTATGAAACCCTGCTCAAAGTCACCAATTTTCCTATCATTTAAAAGAACTGAATGCATTTTTCCCTTCTTGGTTCTTTCTCTGGCCCTGCTGGTTTATATGACCTTAGACTCTCACAATTCATAATGACATTGCAGTTAAAATGAGAAAGCATTTTTTTTTTAAATTGGATTCAGTTGAACTACTTCTGCAGCTACTTCGGATAACAGTATGACCTAACAATTTCAGCTTAATTTTAAGAGTTATTTTAAAGTAAGTTTATATGATTAAAATTGTTTAAAGCCACCAGGATTTGAGCTCCTAGCCTGGCAATTTAACAAGTCATAAAATGTCCTGTTCTTTGGTGACGTGCTGCAGAATGATGCCACCTTTTTTCATAAAGATGGTCTATAGAATTTAAACTAAAAAACACAAGCAGTAGGGAGGAAAAGGTGTGTTTTAAAAGACTGACTTACTGACAGGCTTTTTAAAAGTCATTTATACTTTGAAGCCTGAAAAATCTTGGTAAACTAGAATCCCAATAGTCTTGAACATCAGAGCTAGGATATTTAAATGCTATTTCACCATAACACTACCCCTTTGAGCTGACTTATATTAAAAACAGACAAAAAAGCAGCCAGAGAAGGTCAGTATTTCTTTCCACTTCCAGATGGGACTTTCGCACTGGGATCATACCTCACTTGTCCTTTCTGAAGTACTGAAAAGATAGAAGTCTCGGCTTATTTTAGCTAAAAGGGAAGAAGCTTTGGTGACATTCTCAGCATAAAAAGAAGGAAAGTATCCATGCAAACCAATTTTTCATGTCACCTACCATCACCAAAATTGCAGGGTTGCAGCCTTTAGATAAATTCTTCAGCCAGAGAACACAAGTAGCTGATCCATTTTTTTTCTGTAGGTTTCCTACCTGTGTTGTTCCTTTCTTTACTGATGCTACCTTGGACGGCTGATGTTCTGAAGGGTTCTTTCATATTCTGTAGAGGTCAAGGTGCAGATCTATAGACATGCCTTTGGATAATATAAAAAAATACTAATATAGAATACAGATGGGCATCAAACCTAACAATACTTAGTCTCTCTCCGTGTGCTAATTCTACTCAGTTTACAAGTGTACTCTTCTCAGCCATGCTCTCTGAACTGGGGCAGAAATCTTCAGGTGAATAGTAAATTTATCAAACATACCCTTTCAGTCATCTTGGAAAATGGAAGGGAGATTCAACAGGTAGATCTTCTGGGGAGGCAAAGGGGTGGAAGTCATAAAATTGCAAAATTTAAGGCATGTGTTTGCACCAGTGTGGAGAATTACTTATTAATTTAAAGGAACTGTTAGTGAAGAGTTGGGATACCTGGCTTTCACTTCTTTCTCCGTAAAATCAAAGAATTAAACAGCATCAAATGGAAAATATGAGAAAGTCCGCACCAAAACATAGTTTCCAGGTGATTTCATATTGTCACCTTCTTCTGTAACATAAGAAAGAAGCAAAAAGGACTTGAATCTAGACCACCCAAATTCTGGACTGGTACTCTGACCTGTCTGGTGTAGGACAAAAGAAATATCACTGCTCATTTTCTGGATATAGCCCTTCTAGTTTGTGAAACAAATGCTGAAATATATATCTATTTCTACCAAATCCAAATACTTTCTTTACACTTTTGAGAAAAATGTAGATATGACAAAACTTTTATTCTAAAACCAATATTTTTGTGGGATTTTCTTCTGATGGCTGCAGGACTAAAACCAAAACTAGATTAAAAGAAATCGTTCGTACTTACTTATCACCCACTATTCCCTGGAGCTGTATGAATGACTAGCACTGTGCTTTCATCCCCAGGACCCATCAGTCACATAAGAAAACACGTTGGTCAGCAGTGCATATGATCATCATATATTCAATGCTGGTTTTTATTTTTCAATTAAAAATACCTCCAAATATAAAAAAGAATCACACTTCTTTGTCATTAATCCATTGTATGATACACTGAGTAAATTAAGTATCCAGAACAAGTTAGTCTGTGCTTAGGTAGGACATCGTGACCCCAGCTTTGCCTGCATCTCATCCAAACAGGACCTCCAGAGGAGCTGACAGTCTTTCTATACGTGCCTGCAGGTATCCAAACCTTGTGGTGCTGTACTAATGGCTTACTATGCCTCTGGATAGGCTTGGGGTTCTGCATGCTCCATAAATTTCATATTCACTCTCTGGGATCATAGGAAAGGTAACTGAGGATAACCAAAAATTACAGTACTGATATACTCAATAGGCCCAAGATAATCTTGGAAGTAGAACATGCACAGTACAGCAATTCTTTTTCTTTTACTAACATCAAATAAGGTCTTGGTTAACAACAATAAATTCAGATTGCTGTACATTTTATGAAAACAGAAAAATCCCTCCAAAACTTGTACATTAAAACAGTGAAAATTTGTATTCTAGAAATGACGATTATAGAGGCTCTAACAGTTGTGAGAGGTTAATACAACTAATGCAGCATTTCCAGAGAAGATGAATGTGAGGCTTGTTGAAGTGGAAGATTAAGTTTCTTTTCCTTTTGATATTACTGTTTCACAAAAAATGTGCTTTGTTACCTGCTGCATTAAAGCTTTTAGATACATGACACTGAAACATTTAGGAGCTAACACACTAACAGCATTCTACTTGCAAATCGCAGCACACACAAAGGACTTGACTTACATATCAACCTGGCAGCTGTCTTTCCATTTGCTGTTTAATGAACCTAGCAGTTTCATTTATAATTTTTCACCCTAATTTTATTATGTGGGCTTCCAGAGGCCACACAGAACACTGTCTGCAAGAAAAGATAGTTGGGGTATTTAAGAGCCACACACAGTTATTTTCAAAAGATAACTCTTAGACAGTATTCAGAATTTTTGTGTATACGAATCAAGACATTCCAAAGGAGCCTGAGAAAGAAATAATTATTTTCTTCTAGCAAAGATTTAATTCAATACTATTCACTGCCCTTGTTAATTGGGAAAACTTACAACATAGAACTGTGTTGTTACATGTTAGGAAAAAGTTTTTTAAAGTACTCCTTTAAAATTTTATATTACTCATTTCTGTATTTCCTTAATACATTTTTGCATAACTTTGGATATGGTCAGTAACACCATTTGTTTACTCAAGATTCAGTGTAGAATAGGTTTTACACCTTAAACCTATTAGGATGCACAAATGAAACAGCTTCATACAGGAGAAATGACAATGGCAACTACCACAGATCTTGGTGGTATGAGAAGTCACTTACAAAATGAGAAGCTGAACCTAGTTTGCTGCTTAGTCATGCACCTTCTGAAAAAAAAGGAATGCTCAATACTTGGCTTTTGTAATACTAACCTAAGATGCTATTTTATGTAAGGATTCTTGACTGTAAAGGGAGGCCTGTCACCATCACGCCTTCATTTTCACCATGATGAATGCTTTACATATAATATTTTTTTCCCTGCCAAATCCCAAAGAATGACTTAGATAGGTTCCCATTCAGCCTAGGTCTTTCCAATTCCCTTCTCAAATGCCTCCCCACTGTGTTTAGCACCATCATGGACAAAACAGCCTTGACTTTAGGAATTTTACTTCATTTAATACATTGCCAGTTAACACCAACTTCTTGTCATTGTTTTGGGTATTGGGAAAAAAAAAAAAAACAACAAAGAATATAGTTGACTTTCTCCCCTGTTCCTAGTCTCAGTTTCTCTCATGTTTGATATGGGCTACACGCAATCTATCCTAATTAATTTGGTGAAGCAACAGGCAGCGCAGGAGGTTGGTTCATGTGTGTATTGGTTTCTATCTGCTAAACCGTGCTCCTCACTGATTCTCTCCCACTGTTTTGGACTTCTTCATTTTCCTGTGCTCTGGCATGTGTTGCCCATGGGCCACAGTCCCTCAGGAGTGTCCCTGCCCTGGTGTGGGTCACCCACAACTGCAGTCGTTCAGGGTTGTGTCAGTCACAGCATGGATCACCCATGACCACAGTCCTTCAGAAGTTTTTCTGCCTTAACTTCGGTGTTCCACAGGCTGAAGTCCCTTAGGAGTGTTCCTGCCCTGACATGGATTGCCCACAGCCAGAGTCTCTCAGAAGTGTCCCTAACCCGGCATGTGTCACC
Source organism: Fregata magnificens (assembly GCA_013389945.1). Classification (NCBI taxonomy): domain Eukaryota; kingdom Metazoa; phylum Chordata; class Aves; order Suliformes; family Fregatidae; genus Fregata; species Fregata magnificens. The sequence goes on from WAAD01031101.1 coordinate 38,854, forward strand.
TCCTTCTAAGGCTGTATCTCCAGCCACGGCCTCAGCTGTCTCCTTATCAGCATCTTCTCTGCCATGTCTTTCCAAAAGCGTCTGCCTCTGCATGTCTCCAACAGCATCCAGAGCATCACCAGTCCCTCAAGGCTGCTGCTCTTCCTTAAAAATGCCTGACCATGGAGTCCCCTGTCAGGCTGCAGTTTGACAGGTGATGGGCTGCTCACACCAGTGTCAGATTGGGCTGGTGGCTTCCTCCACACAGGTCACGTCTGCAGCCCCCTGCTTCCAAAACCCTGCCATTTATGCTCAATAGGGTCACAGTGGCTCTGAATATGACTCTGGATACTAGCCACATTAAAGTTTTTACATGCCATAGCACACATCAAGACACTGCAAAAGTCCCTTCATCTTTCTAAGTCTACTGACTTATTTTCCATCCTATAAAGTGGAGTTACTGGTGTTTTCAAATCTTCCAGATGTCTTTTGGAGCTCACTATTCACCTAGCTGTCATATACTCAGATGGCAACCATATCTGAAACTAGGACAGAGTTCTGACTTTTCCTTCTGCAGGTAACATTAACTGTCAATCAATCAAAGATAATCACATTAATGAAATTCATAAATAAAGCTAAAGCAGAATGAAGAACAAACACCTTCTAGCAAAAACAACAAATAATATTTCAAAAACTATTATAAAAACACAAGCTGAGAAAAACAAAGGGAAATTTAGCTTGGAAAAGTCAGGCTAATGCATCTGAGAAAAGCAAATCTGAAATACTGACATTTAACATGACATACCTTTGAGAAGCCGTAACATTTGCAAGAGGCCATGGTCCGATGATGGAACTGAACATAAAGGTAGAGCAGCCTGAATCAGAAACGTAACAGTCACTTTTTTACACTCGGATGCAAGGTGAGCACTATGCTGCAAAAAAGTACAGCTGAATTTGAACCCGGCAAGCCACTCTGAAGTCTGCTGAATGGAAGCCATTGTCAGAGTGCTATAAGGGGTGATGAAGAAAGAAAGGAAGAAAAAATCATCTATGAAGAGGGATTAAGGTAAAATGGAATACATGTGTTTATTTACTTGTTTATTTAAAAGAGAATTTAAGCTGTGGAAGAAGTTCTGCAAGAAAAATAATAAAAACATTTTTCATGGATTATGCCTTTAAAAAATAGTGTGGAGAAACATTACATTTACAATACAACAATACAAACCCTTTCTGACTGGTAATTGACAGATTACCAGTTGGTTGCTCAAATGCTAAATGCTTGTATCTAAATTTCTTTGACTTTATTTTCATATTTCTCTTCTCTGCCAACATCTGATCTTCAAAAAAAGAAACTTTAAGAAAAAGAATCCAAGAAATCTCTTCATATGTTTTCGTCACCTTATAATGTGAATACACTGTACCAGACTGCTTATGCAAAAACACAGAAAAGCAATCAATACTAAGGAGTACTTAAGTGTAAGGGTTTGCTTAGTAAAAAAATCCAAGTGAAATTTTAGGCAGGTACAGGAGTTATTATACTCTGTGGACCAAATCCCAAGAACTCTGTGGCCCTATTTTAGCTGATCGTTGTGTGGTTGGCCTCAGCCTCCCTGATGTGGAATTGCCTTAGAACAGCACAAAGTCTAGTGCTGACAGCAAGGGAACATTGAAACAGAAGCAACATTAAAAATATCGGTCGTTCCTAGTTCAGCAAATATTAGCAGTAAATCTTTAACTGAAATGGACTTCTGCCAAGATGTCTCAGCTGAAACCACCACTTGAAAATGTAATTTTAATACTGCATTACACTCAGGAATCTGAAACAGTTTAGTGCAGGTGTACTGGTTGCTCCTTTCAGTGGTAACATTTCTCAATAGCTGCCACACCATGACATCTGCAATAGTACAGTGCTTTCCCGTTCCAAAGAAGAAACTATGCTGGTGTCTTCTGTATCAGCATGGTAACTGTAGCCTTTTATTAAGCACAAATTACTGCACATCATCTGCAAGGTGAAAATGGTCATCAGCTCAAATCTAACCTGACAATGGAGTATTTTACAAAGCCATTTCAAAACTGCGGTCAAAGAATATCTAATAAAAAGGCAGGAGGATGGTACCTGGATATTACTGCATTTCTTGTCTTCTCTGTGTGAGAATGCCACTATCCTTTGTAGGCTTGAATGGATTGCAGCACTTACTGCTGTTAAAAATCTACTGATGAAAAAATGAATAGAGCTGTTTTCACTTGGTCAGTAGTAGCTAATTTAAAAGTGATGTTATAAAGTTCTGAACTCCAGGGAAAGTGCACGTCTTGACACTTTGCCTGGATCTCTGAGTAAGTCACTAGTTTTGTAGTCTCTGCTTTCACCTTACTTGCCAAATACAATTTTGATAAAAGCTAGTCACTACTTCTTCCTTGTTTCTTTGATGCTGTGATAGATATATATGTATAAAGTGTTTGGAACCAGCTATTTTGCTAGTAAGTAGAAGGCTGCATCATCAAGCATTAGTATTCACCTGATAACAATTCACAGTCAAAACCTTTCCTGTGTTCTTTAAAACAGCACGTAAAAGTCATTAAAGGTTATATATTTAGTGAAAAAGTGTGGAAGAGAATAAAGTTCAAAACAGCACATACATTTTGAAGTGCAATCATTGGCCCAGGTTCCATCCATCCCACACAGGCCTGAAGAGCCCTGATGACAGATATAAATCAATGGATTAAGTGTTCTGCACTTCTTTGTTCATCAGAAGGAAGTGTGGGTGTAGGGTGAGCCTTGCATATCATGAGGGTTTGGTAGCCTGGTAACCTACGCAATCTGAAAGTATTCTCTATTCTGTGAATGCAACCAGAGTAGTACTTACTCGTGTGCAAGCAGGACTGGTTAATCTTTAGCCCATACAGATTTGAAAGACAGGATGAAATGAGGAAAAGGGAGAAAATATGAAAAAGGAAATTAAAAAATACTTTCTTTCCACCCTGCCCTGTATGGAGAGTGAGAAAATGAAACTCAGTTGGAGTCTTTGTACCAATTGTGATGCACAAATCAAAAGTCTGTGCATGACCACCTAAAGTTTCTACTTTTGCATTCACTTCTGACTCAAGTCCAAAGGATAAATTGCTCGTCACAGACAATTCCTGACAGTCATCTGGACTTTAGTAACTTGTTCTCATGTGCCACCTGAGTAGCTCCTACAAGAGTCTCTACATGGACAGAATTGAGATTACCACTGTTACTGCTGACCCTAGCCAGCCCCGGACATCCAGGCCATGCCGGACCTCTCTTAAGGACCAAGGAGTAACAAAGAGCGTGGGGGTTGGCAAAGTGGGTGTGATATTGTTGAGGTGAAAGAACGGAGGGGACTAGAGTCCTAGTTTTGGGAAAAGGTCATTGGTAGGAGAGTAGAAGATGCCAGTGAGAAAAAAAGGTTGGGGATCCAGATTTCTGCAGATGAGAGTGTGTGAAGTAAGACTGAGGAAGGAAAGGGGTTTAGGACTAGGATTTGGTTTGGAGACATGGAATTTGGTAGGAAGTACAGGAAGTGGGAAGCTTGGATTTAGATCTTAGAGAAGCATGATGCCTGAAAGGATGCTGAGAAAGGTGGAGTATAAGATTAGAGCCTGGGTGTTCAGTGGAATATTTTGTTAAGAATTCCTCTTCTTCATATCATATCATTCATTAATAGTTGCAACTAAAATATTTACCTTTAATTAAATTAGAAGTTGGCCTAGTGGCATACTTTGTGCATACACACACAGCTTGTCACAGAGGTAAAAGTGGTTTCAGCCACTGCCATGGTCACCACTGGTTATGCTAAGTTTAGGAACTCTCATTGTTAAGGGACTCAGTCCTGCCTGGGTTATTTTGAAGTTTTTTGTTTTGTTTTGTTTTGTTTTGTACAGCCAAACATGCATACAGAAGAGAAATCTTTAGCCGATCCAAATTAAATCCAATTTCAGGAATGGTATATATCTTGCCAAGTCTTCTGACATAGTTCTACAGGCCAATCACAAACAATTTAGAGAGACAAAGTCTTGATGAGAGTATTTGCTGAGCCTACAGACAAGGAGACAGGGAGGGGCCATCCCTGGCAACAACCTTCCAGTATGAAAATCTTTTTATGATGTTTCTGTCCAGTGGCTTCTAAGTGTTCAACTTATCCACCAAAAGTAAAAATGCTGTCATCAGTAGTGACAGCTGATTGTACTTGTCTTCTGGAAGCTGCTCCTGTCAAAGATATAAACAGTGTCAGAGCTAGAAAAGTTACTTTGGAATTGCAAGATGTTTTTTACATGGTTTGTTAAGAAGATCTTGTGTTGCTCAAATTTCTTGAATACATCACAGAATCCATGGAAGTAAAAAGCATGTTTTGTGAGCCCTTTCCAGAAAACAAAAAAATCCAAAAAAAAGCGCCCCTAAAACCTACAGAAATTTCTTCTTTTTGTCAGTTACAAAAAGAGTTCTTTTGGATGGCGAATGCACCTGATGATAATTTATTACTTGATAGACCATTCAATTCTGTGAGAAGTGAGAAATTTAATAATGAAGGCAACAGCTCTATTGATGGAATGTTCTTTTGTGTAATGGAGTAAATTTGACTCTTGCCTGTTAGTTCAGGTGGAACATCAAGATGGTATTAACTGTGGTTATTTGGAAGTTCAGGCACCTGATACAAGGAAGAAGCAGACAAGCCAGGTTTCCCTAAGGTCCTCCAGCAACATTGATATGAAGATGAATCACTTATTCTGGCCATCAGTTTTGAACTGCACTCAAAACATCTCTTATTACAAACAAAAAAAAATCTTGAAAACCTTGAGTGAAGATTCTGCTACTTATCTGAGTAACTTGTTCACCTGTTCTACACTGCCTTCCTAGTGAAGACATTTTTCCTAATGTCTAATCTGGTCTTCCCAACCTGCAATGTGTGACCATTGCCCCTCATTTTTTGCCTGACCTTTGTTTGGGTCTGTCATCCTCATAACTACTCTTCTGATGGTCAAGGTTCCCCCTTAGCCCCTCCACCAAACTGGACTAGAATAATTTCCTTAAGCACTCCTTGTTCCTGATGTGACCTTGGACTTCCTTCAGTTTCTCCACATTCCTTTCAAACTGGAAGCCCAAAAGTGGACAAAGTATTCCAGATACAGTCTCTCCAGTACTGAGTGGGAGGACATAATAACTTCCCTCAGTTTGCTGACCACACTCCTCTTTCAACCCACTATGCATTTTGGCTTACTCATGAGGACAGAACACTGGTAGTTCATGTGTAAAGCCTGGCTCTTTCTCAGCATGCCTGTTACTCAGCCAGTTGTTTCCTGGCTATACCAATTCATGAGACTTTTTTTCACATCAATTGCAGAACTTTGCAGTTCTTATTACTGAACTTTTCAAGGTTTCTGCTGGTTCCAGTCACAAAGTTTATCATGGTCCCACTGGACTGAATTTCTACCATTTGGCATGGTAGATGTAGTGGTGGTACAATGCAGTACCGTCTGAAAATGTGCTGTGGCTGCAGTCCATTTCATAATCCAGATGAGAATTTAATAATATCTGTCCAGCACTGACCCTTGCGCTATTTATTTGCAACCCACTGCCAACCAAATATCAAGCCACCAATTGCTATCCTTTTAGCCTGCTGGTCCAGCCAACATTTAACCCATCCAATAATCTGTTCATCCAGCCCACATTTTCTTAGTTTTCAAATGAGAATGCTGCAGGAGATGGTGACAAAAGCCTTACTGAAGTCAAAGTAGCACAGCCAGCGCTTTTCTCTCACCCACATAGCTGCGTTTCATCACAGAAAGAAATCAGGTTGGTCAAGAATGATTTGCCAGGACTGACTCCCTCTTTGCTATCTTATGCTTACCATTTTTGGAAACTAATTCGAACAGGATTTTCTCCATTATATTACCAGGGACTGAAATGAGGCTGACTAGAATTAGGTGTCCCTCTTGCCTTTAATAAAGACAGTCAAAATGTTATTCTTCTTCCACCAGTCGAAGACCTCCCACCAACACCACAATTTTTCACGGAGTATGGCCATGCAAGTGTCCCTGTAATCACAGTAGTCAATTCTTTCAGCACGCTTTGGCAGGTCCCATCTGGCATCAGAAATTTAAATACTTGCAACTTCCTTAAGCAGCCCCCAGACTGCCACTTTCCCACTGCTGACTGCCTCTCTCCTGAAACCACACCTGCATGCACAAAGGTCAGGGAGCAAGTTTCACCTGTGAAGGTTGATGCTAAAATGATGGTACCCAGCCTTTTCTGTATCATCCATTAGGGAGGCTGTGTCCCCCATTCAACAGTAGACCACACTTTCTTTGAATCTCCTTTTGCTATTTGGATCCTTATAGAATCCCTTCTTGCTCTTCTTTGTGTCTCTTACTAATTTTAGTGCCAACAGGGCATCATATTATTCATCTGGTCCTGACATGGCCAAGCAATGTTTGCATCCTCTGATGCTTGTAATTTCAGCCTATGCAGACCCTCTCTGTTACTTGTCAATACAGAGGAAAATCTGCTAAAGCATTGGGTTATTCATTGAACATATATAAATTTATACATGTTCCTTTTCCAGGATAAGTATAGGTGGCCTGTTCACCTTGGTAAAGACTGGTGATAATTGTCTTTGGCAGGAAAGGTGACACGTCATGATATCGAGCCCCAATTCGTCCCTACATACTATCGCCTTCCTTATCCAAGCTATTGTCACCTTCTTATTAAGGTATACTAGCATTCTAGTTCGTAGGCTCAGTGCTCCCTTGATTGAATGTTCTATTGTTATCCCATGTCTGCAAATTATGCTTACTTCAAGCCAGCTTATAGTAAACATGCAAGTATCAACATTTAGTATCTAAAATAGACAACTCAATGATAAATCTTTAGAAAAGAGAGAATGAAAAAATCTGCATCCATTCAAATGATCCTAAGGTTGCATCAGAAGGTCTGTCCTTCCGTCATTCGTCAGACTTTCTCTCTCTCAAGAAACTACACAGGAATCAGACTGTATATTTTCTCTGTTTTAGTGGACTATGTTGGGTTTAATAGTCAATCTTTCCTCTGAAGTCTTTCAGAAGATCTGGACTAGTTTAATATTTCATCCTCCAGATTTATTTTACTTTCTCCTTAAGTAGGAAGCAGTCTAGCCAACCTCTTATTAGAATAAAGGTT
>WAAD01031103.1:0-12042 GCA_013389945.1 Fregata magnificens
TACACACGAAAATTTAGAAGTTGTTTTAAGAGTGTTGCTGGATTTAGATAACCATTGTGACTTTGTCCTTATTGCAGTTGGACATCTTTACAGGGAATTATTTTGTTTTATGCCACAGCCAAGCTAAAAACAAAAGTACCCTTCTAGAGTTAATACTGTTAAAAAGGTCATTTAACGAAATAATTTTGTTTGCTCGTTTTGCTCATTGTTTAGTACCAATTGATTACTCTCATAACATTTAATAGGACTAGGTCTAATGAAAAGGTCAACTGACAATTACTGTTACTCTCTGGTACTGTTTAACTCAGATGGCAGAATACATGTGGCTATGGAGCTGAGCATTTCAGTAACTTTTTGCAGCTGTATGTAATAGCATTCTTATTTTTTTTCGAGTACTCACCATTTCTGTGAGGATCATCTAGAACAAGGTGATATTTTGCTTTTTTGTAGCACAGTGAAATAATGTTACAGAAACTTCAAATTTATAAATTTGCAAGGGAATAAAGTTTTAATATTGGAGGAATCTTAGTATAATTAGAAGGCTCAGTAAATTGCATGTTGTAGAATACATAAACCATCTTTAAATTGACTGAAACTTCAGAAATAACATGTACTAATAAAAAAAATCTCATTTTTTACTAAAAATTAAATAAGTTTTCATAAAAATCCATGAATTTTAAAATCAAGTTTCAAAGACCCACTGAAAGAAACATTACATTCCAAATAGTTTAAAAAAAAAAGTTACTATTTCTATATCAGAAAAAGGAAAACATTCTAATTCAAAACAATAATTCACATCATATGCATTACATCATCTATGCAAGAAACTATTTCAAAATCTCCCAAAGTATTACTCTTTTTCCCTTCTGCCTCTAATTTTTCAAGGTTCAGTGATTGGCACTTTTTTTCTTCCACAGCCTTCCACTTTTGTAAAACATGCAATCATATTAGTATAGCATCACTCCCTAAGAAAACGAAAACAAAAGCAAAACCAAAAACGCCCTACTTAGGTAGACATTGATAAAAAGGAGAAATAGTATGTTGTAATAATTAGTATTTTCATTGTACAGCTTAGTAATGCTTTGCTGAATTCCTTATACAGGAGTTCAAAAAAAACCCAGGTTAATTCTGCTGTGAGAATGACCTATGGATTAGTGTTATGCACCATAACAGTGAACTTTGTCATTGCCTTTGCTTAGTTTTCTTTTAATCTTCAAAACATAACTTACCTGGAATGTTTCACATTCCTTTTATTGAGTCTGTTTCATGCTAGTTTGCCAGTTAAGAAGGAAAGCATTTTTTCTTCCTTCAACGCAGAGGGTTTTCTAAATCTTCGCAGTATGTCATTTTGAGAATGTACTTCAGAACAGACAAGAAAAATAGTAATAAACATGATCATGTCCTAAGAACTGGCGTTAAAAGTGCTATGCCAAATTCCATGGATGTTTTTTACTGAACTCATTAATTTTAGTTAATTTCTAAGTGAAAAATATGTGTATATTTCCTGGCTTTATGGCCTTTAATGATCCGTTCGAGCTTTAATTTTGGTGGTGAAGATGCCATATTGTAACATTAACCTAGGGTTCCATTCCTGACTGGAGTCTTTGAAAATGCTACAGTAAAATACTCAGGAAGAATAATAAATATCTGCTAAAGGAAGCTTAGCCTCCAGTCCATTAGGATTTACAGGTCCTTTTCAGCAGAGCTGCTACCAAGCCAGTCCATCTGTACCAGCACAGGGAGTTCTGCCTTTGCAGATCCAGGTCTATGACTTTGTCATTTTTTAACTCCCTGACATTCCTGGAAGCCCATTCTTCCAGCTTATAGAAATTCTTCTGAATGATAGCCATGTCCTCCAACAAATTGATTTCTCCCCTCAGTTTGGTGTCATCCACAAACTTCATGAGAATGCATATCTTACTTCTTTGGACTTTGTTTACCTGTGACAGATGTAATTAAGTCATAATTATTTGTGCAAAAAAGCAACCTTTGGGGGTGTGTGTGTATGTATTAGAACTGCTTGATTGTTTGAGGTAACTGTAAAAAACAGAATATTTAGGATGCAACATTTATTTTATTATGATTATTTTCTCGATAATTTTTAGAAATCATAAGGATCATGAAACTTCCAATATATGCCATTCAAGTTAAAGTCACACATTGTAATGCAGTTTTTTCCACCTACACAGCACAAATCAGTGCTTTATAGGTCAGCCATCCTTTTCCCTAGACTAAATAGTTGGTCTATTACAGACACCATCTAGTACCTTATCTAAGCCTTTTTTTTGGTTTGTTAGAGCATGAATCTATGAACATGCAAAATGGTTTTCTTCTGAGTTACCAGAAAACTCAGGAGCAGGTAATACCCCTTTTTTGATATAAAGTGCCTTTGTTCTTTTTTGCTCACTAGATCCTGCCTAAATACAGTATATAAATGATTTTAACATTCTACTCATGCACATCGTCCCACCAGGTCTCAGTAATACCGGCTAGATCATAAAAGAGCAATTCCAATTCCAATTTCTCTTTTTTATTACCCAGGCTTCTAGCATTCATATATAGGCAACTAAAGCATTTGTGTTCAAGCTTCTTGGTGCCTTGATTAATTTTATTCTTGATGTCTTGATTTTGTGCTAAATGAGTGTTCATTTGTTTGTTCTTTACACCCTCCTTGGTAGTTGTTAGTTTAATGTCCTTTGACAGGCTGAGTCAGCTGATTCTCCACAAGTTCTATGAATTCAGATGGCACTTGTACTAAGATGGACCATCACCAATAAATTCTTGCATAATGACTAGAGATGCATAAATATTGTTGTTTTTATGCTGTGGATAATATTTATTTTAGTAATGTAAGTCAGTCATCTGGTCTAAGCTGCTCTATATGCTTTCTCTACAGTCAGTGGAGAAAGGTATCTCCATTCTCCAAATTTAGAGGCACTCTTAAGATGGAATGAGTAATCATCTGGAATCTCTCCATGAGAGATGAGGTGGAAGAAACAGCCTGGATAAAGTCTTGTTAACTGGAATACCATCTCTCATGTTCAGGGGTAGGACTCATTTAATGATTAACTGACTCATCTTCTGGAAAAGGTTATTTCTTTTCATTCACCAGACATTCCAGCACATTGCTGACATTCCTAAGTGAAGACAGTTGAATCCCACACAAAGAAAAAAAAAACTCCATCTTATTATCTGTCTGTTAATGCAGGATAACCTTTCTATCCTCAGTAATGAGTCCTTGAAAAAAATATTTTTCTTTTTTTCCAACTCATCAAGTTCTTTCTGTTTGTGAGCAGCCATGGTTATCCTGCAGGACTAGCCAGGCAGCTGTTTTCAGCTATTTACTGTTCCTTCCCACAAAATAGGATTTATTTCCTATAGGAGGACCTTCTCCACATACGGAATTTTCCCTGGATCTCTAAACCTATGTTTCTCTTGTCTTGTTCATTCTCATCTCTCTCCTGTCATCTAGAATGTTTCCATATCTTCTAACCCACAGGATTAAGTTGGCACCCTCTTCCTCTTCTTTCCACTCTTCGTTCAGTATAAAGTAGGTATAGTTCTTAAATCAGATTATCAAACTCTCCTCCTTTGTGGTGCTCTTTTTTATTAGAAGATACATACTAACCCCAATCTCTGCAAACCACTCATCTTTATTTTGCAACATGGACACCTGTTTGTACAAAGAAAGGTCCTTTTGACTTCAAAAAAAAATTAAAATGGAGCGTCAAAACCTCTTGTAGGACATATTCTCTGTTTCAGTGCTGACCAGTGCAATAAGAAGCAAATGACCATACCTAGAAAATGTATCTTCCTCTTTTAGATATTTTGTTTGCCTGTTCTTAATAGGAAGTGTTCCGCACCAAATTCCTTTTGTGTCATTTCTGTAACCACTTACCAGCTTCAAATCTTAAATAAGATTGTGCACCAGGGTTATTCTGATTTTACATTTAAATCACAAAACTTTTTTTCTGCTACCTACTGCTTTCTAACATTTCTTCCAGGCTTTGGGGAATGTGGAGAGAGGGGCATGTGCTGTTATTAAATTAAAACTTATGATGTGGTTAAAGAAGTGGTTATTACAGTCTAGTGTCATAGTAAGGAAAAATACCTGGGACTCCATTTCAGTGGTTGTACTGGTTGACTTCATTGTGTCTATGTTAAAAATTGTTTGTGGAAAAAAAAGTTAGTCTTTAAATGCCGTGCAACAAGACATTTAAAATAGATTCTCCTGTTCTGCACCAGTTCTAAGTCAGCTGACAGCATACTGAGAAGAAATTGCATTGAGTCAGCACCTGCTACTGGCCTTTGTAACATTTTTGTTTCAATTAAGCAGCTGGAGTCTCCTGGAATAAAGAATTTATGAAGAAAGAAAACTTAATAACTGTTTTGCAAAGATTGAAATTCAATCTTTAAGTTCATTCAGTGCCTCAGTTTCCCAATCCATAAACTGAAGATAGTTATATCTCCATTTAAAACTTATTGAATTATGTTGATAAGAGAATGATATAGGAGAGCCAAGCACTATTATCATCCCTATTACTGTTACATTTATAGATTTAATCTGCATACTGACTCATGATATGAAAGCAATTACTTTGCATAGTGTCCTATGACTGAAAGTACAATATGGTATTAAAGGCAAACATGTACAATTATAGATTGCCAGCATACCCCCCCCAAAAAAAAGGGAGGTGGTGGGAAACCCAACCCACCAAACCCTAGAAAAGTCCTTTCTTTGCAGATAATATATGACTCAAAGTTTGCTTTTCCTCTGACAGCTCAATGCTGGAGCTTTACCACTCTCCGGGGGGAATCAAGATCTGCATTTAAATGAAGATATTAATAACTAGAGCTAGGTTTTAGTTTGCAAGGATGGTAAGTGTTGTAAGGTACTTTGTGTAAGAGAGCATGTGAAGTGAATACTGAACGACATTCCAAAACATCCTGAACATGACATCTTTTGTCATTTATCACATCTTGTACAGTAAATTATAGATTATATTGTAGGGAGTCTGATAAATGCATTATTCAGAAGTTATTGGTCAAATTCTGTTAAAACAATTCAAGTTTAACTTTATTGTGTATTGCTAGGACTGTTCATACACTAAGAGGCAGCATATGTTCGTTAAGGTTTGTCACCATTACATAAGAGAGAAACAGAAAAAAAGCCCCAAACAAACAAACAAAAAACCTATAGAAAATAAACACCCAGCAAAACAATTTTATTGGTGGAAGCAGGCAGCTGTGTAATTTAGTCTTGGAATGAATGTTTAATGTGAAATGAGAGTAACAGTCTTCTGAAGATTATGTAAAGGTTAGACTAAGTAGACTTTTGGGCATTACACAAGCAAAAATCTGGTTCTAGAATTCAGTGTGAGGGGCAAGAAGCAAGAGGGTTTGCAGTGATACAGGGCTGTAAGGTGGTGAGCAGTGGTTAGATCCCTGTACTATACTTCCACAATTATCTTTTTTGGTGGGAAATCCTCAAGAGGTGTGACATCTTTCTGAGCCTTAATGGGATGCACTAAATTATATTTTCCATCTTTACATCTTATCACTTTACTTAATAGCTCAGGACATTGTGCTGCACTGGGGCCCCATTGCAAGTTACAAAGTATAGAACCAAAGTCCTCTTTGCTGTTAACTAAATCTTGTTTCATACTTCATTGTTGACAGTTTTGAAATTCCTATGCCTTTTTACCCTTCTGGAACTCTAAGTATTTTTTTGTAATAGTACTTTGAAATCACCATTTTTTAAAGTGGCCATGAAAGATGTCATTTCTACTTTTAAACTACATAACTCTGCTCTGTCCAACAAAAGGTACTGCTAGGGATTGAATTCTCAACAAGACACAGTCAGCATATTTCCTCCTAATTTTGCTGACAAATACTATTTCTATCTCTGTGGACTGGGAAACTGAGAACTGGGAATGATCCAAAATCAAATTGTTTATATTCTGTCAACTTACTATGCCTTTTGATTTCTCATTGTTTGAACTATATAAATCTTTTCAAAGCTTTGCTATTCAAGTTTGATTTCTCAAGACAGTGTCCAGCAGTGTAAGTACACTGAGGCAATCATGCTTTGTGCTGTGTTTAATCTGCTTTAGGACATACCAGAATGCGGCTGTGTGAAATATCTGACTCAGGTCCTCATGAATTCCCCTGGCTCTAGCTGGGCTGTCTTGAAGGTCAGCAAGGGTCCCTTCTTTTTAGTGGGTGGAGATGCCCTATTGATGTTTTCACGCTCCAATGGTGGTTGCTGCTGGTCAGGTGAAGGATTGAGCAGATGATGGTCTTTGCCCCTAAGTTTCCTCTTCCAGCTGCAGAGGCCGGTGCAGGAGCAGGTGGCTCCCTGCCTTCCCAGCACCACTCCTTCTTGTTTCAGCTGCATCAGTTGGCTAAGAGGAAAGGAATGGTGCAAATTTTCCTGTATTTCGTCTTCAAATCCCATGTGCAATATCAGAAATATCTGGGAAATATTGTGAAAAAAGATAATATTTTAATATTGAACACAGAGGTTTAGATCACAACATAGGAAACAAATTATACAAGAAACCTATTTTTTAAACAGAGTAATAGAAATTCTGAGGATCCCCAGCCATCAGGACCTTGCTTAATTGGTGTTTTTCCATAGAAGTAGAAATGGAGATACCTGTAAGCTAAGACAGATAGTAGTACAGTTTAGTAGATAGTATATCTGGTTTCAGGTGTGTTTATCTTATATACCATTCATGTTTCTCAGGCAAATACTGCTCCAACACATATTAATTGCAGTCATGATCAATTCCTGGGCTTGTGTAAGAAGTCAGTAAGTGCAGAATCTGGCCTTGTCTTTGGCCTGGCCTTGTCCTGGTACAGTCGGCTCTAGTGAAATCTGACTGCAGATAACAATTCTGGTTTTATTGTCTAACATTTTGCCACTACTAAAATTGTGACAAAAATGGATTAAAGAATGCTGTCACTTAGCGGTTGAAGTGATAGCTGAAAGTAGATTAATACTTACTCATTCACGCATGGGGGGGAAGAACAGCTGAATGTATTTGAAGCTTTGTCTTTTTTAAGTTACGATCCTTCTCTTCTCTAGTGAACCTGTAAGTAAAAGAGTACCATGCCCAAACAACCTCTGATGTGTAATATTCATAAATAAAATGACAGTAGAAAAAAGATCTTCGTCATATTTTCACTTTATATTATTATGCTCTCAATAGTTGTTTCTGCAGCACTTTCATTGTGAGACAACATAATGTGCTTTTGTCAAAGCACAATGTTTCTTTGTGCTGAAAACAGGTATATTGCTGTCCTCATTAAAACAAATTAAATTGTCAACCACGACTATATATCTAATTATTTAATTCACTGGCTTTTTCTAAGGAGATGTGGTGAATGGAAATTATTTATAAGTCTGACTGAAATGCTGCTTTCCGGGCTTTCAGTGTTCGATATATACTGATCTATGCCCATGTAAAGACAGTATTTTCTTGGCTTTATTCTTCTTTCTGTTATAGCAAGGACTCGTGGGGTCAGACCCTTTGCCTGCATAAATCAACAGAGCTCAGCTTGCTCTCAGGCACCAATTTAATTTCATTAGGTGCTTCTCTAATAAATACTGCTGGTTGAAATACATTTACAAAATACTTTGAAAAATATTTGAATATTTTCTCAACAGAGTAAAAGTAGCCTAAATTTTTCTACCGAAAGACCAAAACTTTTTTTTTTCCTATTATGTAGCTGAAAACGCTGAACAACCAGTAATAAAAGAGAAAAGTTAAGGAGGGTGTGGGGGACAAGAAACAAGAAAAAATAAAAATTAGGGGGAAAATGTTTAATGGAAGAAAATATTCTGAAATGTAAATACTGAATACCTTGTGGGCAAAGAGGAAATAAAGATATACCATTTCTGTAATGATAAGCTACACTGGGGCAAGAGTTCATCAGCTGAGACCTGGCTCAGCATGCTCACTGACAAGCCTTATGTTTTGTTTTCTAGTATACAGCTGGAACTGTAAGAACTGATTTTTCAAGAAAGAGGTTTTTCTGTTAGAAAACACAAGTTCAGCAAAATCATAGTTTGTTCAGAAAAGTGCCTGTTCCAGTGAAGTTTGTCCCAAGAAATATTTCCCCCATCCATCGATCATTTTCAGAAGAGAGAGAAGAAATAACCTACTCTGTAACTTTCAGTAACTGGCATTCACTGGGATATTGAGAAAAGTCCACGCCCCTGCTTTGCCTCATTAACGTAAGGGACTTGAACATAGGCCTCGTAGGCGATGCATGGCTCCAGTCCACGCTGGCCCCTTCTCGCCAGTTTGTCATACTGGAGTGGATGTAGCTCTCTCCCTACTCTTGGGAAACTTTGAAAGGCCTTTGTTTGTTCAACTGTGGTATGAGAAAGTTTATGAAAACTTACAAAGTAAATCTTGATGGGAAAATTATTTCCTGGGCAGCTTTATTTGTGGTGGTCTGGTTTACTGTCATGGTTAACGGTATGTCCCTATCTCAGATGGGAGCTTGCTCCCAGTAAGTGATCAATAAGCCTTGGATTCTTTAGAAAAGAAGTTTAGAGTTTTGGATATAATATGAAAAATATTTATTTCTCTCTTGTTACTTTGTGTAATTTTGTGGTGTTCTGCTAAATGCAAATTGCTCCTCATTACATTATTTTGGTGGCTTGTTTTCTGCTGTTCATCCACATGTTTATTTATAAACAGATTGCTATATATGGTAGCAATTACCGTGTCAGTAAGAATAATAATCCAGCAAAGCCAAGCCAATAATCATTGCGAAGAAGTATATAGGGAGGGCTAAATTAATACCAGAAAAGTGGAGTCATGTTACAGTGAAAAAATACCCACTTAGAATACTGTGCTTATGACAAAGTCTCTCAAGCATTAATAACAACATGCTCACAACAAGAAAATTTGATAGTTGAAGGAAAGGAGTACTAAATACCTATTATTATAGCAATGCATATCATTAATGAACATTATAAAATATGTGAATGAGTAATAAAAAGGAGAATAACATATGAGGAAAACTCAATGCTAATAATAGTCTTGCAGGGCAGGAGGTAGAAGCCCCATTGCTTGAGTTATTTAAAATGGGAGGAAACGCAACATTTTTTAAAGAAACAGCCAGTGCTGCAGGTTTTTGCACCAGACCAAACACTACACTGTTCTTGCAAAATCAGACAGAAGTGGATAGTGAATTTAGCAGATGATGATGGCAGTGTGAGCCAGGTGCTGAATACATAGTATGAAATAGGTAAGCTGATCTTTCGAGAATATCCTCAATGAGTCCCAAAGGAACTGAGATCCAGAAGATTTTTTTTGTTTTATTTTATCAGTGTTAATGACCAGACAGTGAAGAAAGACAAGCTTTCCCAGCGACTGTACCCATTTAAATTCTGAAATGCCCTTAAGGTGTTTCCTTTGCTCCAAAGACTGTACAGAGAAGGCAGAGCAACTTAAATGCATTTCTTGAAAATTATCTGAGTGCTTTATGTGTCCAGCATAATTTAGAATTTGGAAGTGGTTTTGGGCCCTTATATATCTTCATTGTTTGACAAAGGATGAAAGGAACAGTACCTACGGAGGCATATATTCTGTGCTTCTGTTGCTATGTGGGAATAACACAAGGAAGAAAATTGGTCATCAGATTGTGTGGGTTTACAACACACATTTTCTCTCCTTTCGTGTGATAATATATTTGATACTGTTTCCTAGGGAAAAGTGGTATAGAATATTAATTTTTCACAGGTTCTCAGGGAGTATAATGAATAGCATTAGATGGGTCTTGCATACTCAAATATAGGCTTACTTTGTAATATAGTCAATTTGTATTAAATTACTAGTTTTCAAAACAATTTTGTTTCAGCTTGAACTGACATTTTCAGAGTCAAGGCAATTTAAATTTACCAACTTGACTGCACTTCTTAATTCAAGTGCGCGTTTGAAAAGATTGAAAAAGCTGTTACAATAGCTTAACTAGCTCAACAATTTGAAAGCCAAGAGTAATGGAGAGCTGAAGTCATTCTTCTCTCAGCACAGGCTGCTAAAATAATCTGAGGATTAAATCTAGCATTTTGGAGGTACACCAAAAAAAAAAGAACTCATACTTTTGCTGCCCATCCAATTCTTCAGTGAGACAACTGGACTTCCAGGCTCTTCCAGTAAAACATAAGTAAGCTCTTAATGCATCCACAGGAAAACTGTGGGCAGGTTTGTTTTGTTTGGTTGTTTACGGGTTTTTTTAGTTTAACCAGGAGGAAGGCTGAAAAACAGAAGAAAAAACCCGAAACCTCTTTCTTACGCCCATACTTTTCTGGACCGTCCTGATCACACCCAAATGGGATTTTTGTGAGGAAGCTCAGAAAAGAAAAAATATATTTGAAATTGCTGTAACTCTGGATTGTAGCATCATTAGATGTCTACAGATTTCTAGATGTAAAAAAACATTTAGGAATGGGTTTGATTGATAGAATACTAGACTCAGGGAAAGTCTATCAAATTCCATTTTGCAGGCTGTACTTCTTGCATTCTCTGACCTGTTAGGCAGTGTTCTCAATTTATAGTACATAGGGAAAATCTTATCTTTAATATAGCTCACACTCATTGAATATTGATACAATAAAGTGGGAAGCAAGAGAAAGAACATAGTATGATGTTGCAGATTCTTCTTACAGAGTGTCATTGCCCATGGATCTGCCAAGGTAGGGGACTATAGCTTTAGGACTGATGCCAATCCATTCTCATTATCTTTCTCTTCATGTTTACATGTTGTAAAGCATACAGATATTAATTATTTATTTCCTGTTTTTTAAAATTAAAATTTAAAATGTTATTTATTTTCTGATTTAAAAAAATAAAACACTGTTGTTGTTTTTCCAAAGTTACTGCTTGACTATTTTAAAAGTTTGCTTCAACCCAAATAAAGATGAGGTATACTGATAAATGAGCTGTGACTGACTTCGTAGTGAATTATTCATTGATACACATGAAGAAAGACATTCTTACTACTTTTCAGAATTCTGGCTCTTGCATCAAGATCAAAGCAAACATAATTGGAATGATGCTAACAATGCTATAAAATATAGAAAATTGAGAGATGGAGAGCCCAGTCCATTCAGGATGTAGCAGAACAAATCTTGAAAAATAAGTGCTTTCACAGCTACCTAAAAATGAAATATAGGAAGCTCTGTGGAATATTTTGACAGTCTGTTTATCAGAAATTCAGTGTGTCTGGGAGGAATTCAGGAAATCTATTTACATTCCTGCTAACTTTAATGCATTAAAGGTTTGTGATATACAAACATATGTGTGGTGGCAAGAAGCTGTGCACTTTAATAGTGGCTCACTTTCTTTTACCCTACAGTTATGTATTTTCCATCCATCACAAAAAAATGGAGACTTAATTTGGTTTTGTGGACTTCTGTCATTCTGCTTGAGAATCTCAGAAGAATTAATGAATTTACTTATAAAATCTTCATGAGCCAGTGTTACTGATTTTTCAGATATCACCTGTGGCATGGAAAGATTTGACTCCATATTTTTCTTTGGTGTAAATTGCAAGAAAGCCTATGAAGTTTGCTCAAGGAAATTTCTAGACTTACCAGAAACATGGACCCATATATTTCAATTCTCTTACTAATCATAGAATCATAGAACCATTAAGGTTGGAAAAGACCTCTAAGATCATCAAGTCCAACCATCAACTAACACCACCACGACTCCTAAACTAGGCCCTGGAGTGCCACGTCTATACCTTTTTTGAACACCTCCAGGGTTGATGACTCCACCACCTCTCTGGGCAGCCTGTTCCAATGCCTAACCACTCTTTCAGTAAAGAAATTCTTCCTGATGTCTAATCTAAACCTCCCTAAACCTCCTTTCAGGTAGTTGTAGAGAGCGATAAGGTCTCCCCTCAGCCTCCTCCTCTCCAAGCTAAACAACCCCAGTTCCCTCAGCCACTCCTCATAAGACTTGTTTTCTAGTCCCTTCACCAGCTTCGTTGCCCTTCTCTGGACACGCTCCAGCACCT
>WAAD01031104.1:3097-14532 GCA_013389945.1 Fregata magnificens
GAAAGCACACTTAAAAAGAAAAAAAAAAAAAAAAGAAAGAAAAAGAAAAAGGAAAGTTGTGTACAATTTCCATCCATCCAAGAACAAACTAGAAACATTTTAGAATCCTGAACACTGCATTGCTGTTATTAGTTTAAACAATGCCCAAAATTTTTTTTCTGAGCATTCAAGTCTAACTGATTTTTCTCATGACTGTAAGTATGCATGGCAAAGAGCCTCAAAATGTTACTGAACTATTTCATTGATGCTTTCCTGCTACTTTCTTTTCCCTGGCAATACAGACAAAAACTGTTCCCTTAGTAAAGTGACTCCAACAACAGCAGTTGTGCATTTTCAACAGTTTTTCCCTGCAAGAGAACTTTGACTTAGAAAGAAACAAATAGCGAAGAACATTTTGCTATGGAAGACTGTAGTCTTTCAGAGTAACAGGGCAATTCTTATTGTCCCACAATGGAAAGGAAAATTGAGTCATTAACTATAGGGTGAAATAAATTTCAGGCATAGTTAAGGACTCCATTAGCCAAGGAACGTCATGGCTATGAAGACATTTTGAAATACATATTTTTGCCTAAGAAAAGGCAAAAATGAAGGAAGAGGATGAGAAACAGGAACATACTTCAGGTATCGCCTACTCTACTATAAAGACACAAGCAAAATTATCCTTCAATACTATCAGTAACAGTAAAAACATCAATTAGAATAAAAGCTTTAACACATTATAACAGTCAGTGAAAACATTCTTGATTCAGTTAAGAATTATTTTATAAATCAATTTTAGCGTTAAAGACTCAGATAGTTGGACATAATTGTATGCCTAAGCACCACTGATTTCAATAGCATTTAAATACTCAAAAATCTCTAAAAATCAAAACGAAACTCTACATAATGGAGCAAATCAATGTATAAAAATCTTGTATCAGCTAGCACTGAAACAAAGGAAAACAATATCACTTCCGGTTTATTAGAGCACTGTATAGGTGAATTATTCTATTGGAAAACCTTTCCATATTCTAGCAAAACACTCCAAAGGGAGAAAAAAAAAAAAAAAAAAAAATCAGTCAGTCTGTTGCTAGTTAGCTTTGATACTCTGAGTTTTTGCTGAGGATAATTCAATCCATTGCATGTAACAACGAGAGTTTTAACCCTTCTTTTCTAAGCACAGTGAAGTAAGATACAGAAGTTTTTGTCTGCAGTCACCATTAAACTCAGAAATATTTAAAGTTAAGTAAATGAGTTAACCTGAAGTTGTATGTTATAAAGTCAGATAAGCAAAGAAATTCCTTTTGAGTGAAAGAAGAATATAGCAAAAATTTTTACTTAACTTATTCTAGTGAAGTTTCAAATTCACTAGCTCTTCATTTTCACTGTTAATTACCCTCCTGCTTTGTGTGGGGCTTAAGAATAAAACAGAGGGGAAAAAATCAAGAAAATGAAATTGTAAAGAGCTAGGTATATTTTTATTTCGAAGTAACAATTTGAGAAAGACTAAGTGTCCAGCTGAGGATGTCTGTTTTCCTACAGTGCAAAACATGTGGCAGTGCAATAGGCTGAACAATAACTTGCAGAATCATAGCTTAAACCAACAGATGGGTCACACAATGAATGAGAAAAGTTGGTACCTAAAGTAATACTTCCCAACTCACTACAAGTTTGGGTTCTGAGCAGTAAGTTTGATAAATAAACAAACAGGATGCAGAAATTCTGCTTCCTCCAGTGTGAGATTTCCTCCCTCACTAAAACCAGTACTAACTTCAGCAATGTGGTTGTTGAGCAAAGAGAATGGCATATTGGAAAACCCACCCGGTTCAGAGTGGTATTCAATACACAGAATGAATGAAGAGGGCTTCTACATCAGTCTTAAATGCTTGCCTCTGCAAACTCTAAAATATGAGCATTGTTTGATTACTATATGGAGGAGAAAAACAAAAACAGTGCCAAAATCACTGCCCTACATATTAAGACAAAAATAATGAGAGCAAAATTTGAGAATATCTCCACAGGTATTAATTCATGAGTGTCCCTAACTTAATGAAAACTAAACAGGGGTATAAGATTTTCATTAGGTTTACCCCTTCATGGAACTATACAGGGAATACTTTTCTGATGCAATGAAGTGAGCTTATATTGTAGATAAAAAACTAATTAGACATGGATTTCTATGCCCATGCAGCAAAAGGGGCAACAGTAGCAGTGCTGTTTTAGGAGTTAATAATGGAACCTTACCATATACAACAATTCCCTGAGAATTTTACGTATCTCCTAGGCTCAGACATGTCAGTATTTAGAAAATTAAAACATCAATCCACTTTTACAACAGTGAGACAAACACTTGCCAGTTCTCCTCCAAGTAATACAATGAAAGCTATTTTTGACCCTATGTTACCCTGATTAGTCGCAAGATCAACAACGTACCATTCTGCTACTGGTTTGGCAATGCTGTCAAAAATCACATCTTGTTTTGCCTCTTGATCAAAAATTTTCTGAAATCTGAAAATATTAAGCAAATAAGAATTGCTCAGAATCTTAAAACACTACTTGATTCATACATTTTTGTTTGTGTTTGTAATAGTCAATGTTTACATCATTAGGCTTACATAACTTAGTACAATGTTTTCCCTGTAGTCTTAACCACAGCGTGCTGTTGTGCTATTGTACATAAGTAGGCTGTACACAGTGCTGCTTTGACAAGATCTGTACAATAAAATCCTCTGATAAAATGATGTGGCTTAGAAAAAAATAAACCGTATTTTAAATCTATCAAGAGAATCAGTGTTTGTAACCAGCACCACATTGAAACCTGGATAAATAGATTACACTATAACCAAACACAGCATCCCACCAGTATAGCCAGGCTCACATTTTTTCATAGCTAATTCCTTCATTCTGCTGCATAGTTACTGTAACTCACAAGGAGATATTTAATTCAATCTAAGTTTTGTTACTTCCTATATAAAATATCTGCAGTTGTCTTACAGAATGAAAGAATACTTCAGGTTGGAAGGGACCATCTGCTCCAATCCCCCTGCTCAAAGGAGGGTCAGCTAGAGAAGGGGTCTGTACAGTCATGTTTTGAGTATCTCCATGCATGAAGGCTCCACAATCTCTCTGTGCAACCTGTTCCAGTATTTGGTCACCACACAGTAAAAACGCTTTTTTTTTTTTATATTTCCTGTATTTCAATTTGTGCCCATTAACTCTTGTCCTGTCATTGGGCACCACTGAGAAGCATCTGGCTCCATCTTCTTTATTGCCCCCCCCCCGCAATCAGGTGCTTATACACATTGATAAGATCCCCTTGAGTCTTGTCTTCTCCAGGGTAAACAGTCCCAGGTCGATCAGCCTCTCCTCACGTCAGATGCTCCAGTCCCTTAATCACCTTTGTGTACCTTTGCTGGAGCCCAGAACTGGACACAGAATTCCAGATGTGATCTCACTGGTGACGACTAAAAGGGAAGGATCAACTTCCTTGACCTGCTGGCAACACTCTGCCTAGCGCAGCCCAGAGGCTGTTGGCCGCCTGTGCTGCAAATGGTGTATTGCTGACTCACGTTCAACTTTTTGTCTACCAGGACTCTAGGTCCTTTTCTGCAAACCTGCTTTCAGTCAACCCTGAGCCTCTTCTGGTTATTCCTCACCAGGAGAAAGACTTGGCATTTCACTTTGTTGAACTTCATAAGATTCCTATTGGCCCATTTCTCCAGCTTCTTGAGGTCCCTCTGAATGGCAGCACAACTACCTGGTGTGCCAACCATCCCTCCCAGTTTCATATTGTCTGTGAACTTGCTGAAGCTTCACTCGGTCCCATCAACCAGGTCATTAATGCTAAACAGTATTGGATAACAGTATTGATTACACCACTAGTGATTGGCCTCCAGCTGGACTTTGTGCCCCTGATGACAACCCTCTGAGCCCAGCAGCTCAGCTCATTTTCAACACCCCTCACTGTGCACTTATCTAGGCTTTCCTGATCCCATTCCTCAGACAGCCTTCCTGGGTCACCTGACCCTGCTCCCACCTCTTGTACACTTCCTTTTTATGTTTGTGGTTAGTCAGGAGCTGCTTGCTCATCCACACGGGCCTCCTGCTGCCTTTTTGTCATTTCCTGCTCATCAGGATGGACTATTCTTGAGCTTGGAGGAGGTGATCCTTGAAAATCAGCCAGCTCTCCTGGACTTCTCTCCAGGTCTGTGTCTCATGGGATTCTTTCAAGCAGGTCCCTCAACAGGCCAAAGTCTGCTCTCCTAGGTCCAGGGTTGTGATCCTGCTTTTTGCCTTGCTCCCTTCTCTCAGGATCCTGAATTTCGCTATCTCATGGCCACTGCAGCCAAGACTACCCCCAGATTTCACAGCCTTGATCAGTTCTTCCGTTTGCAAACATGAGGTGCAGCAGAACTTCTCGCCTCATTGGCTCTTTAACCGTATGTTAGGAAGTTGTCATTAATACACTCCAGAAATCTCCTGGACTGCTTGTGCCCTGCTGTGTTGTCCCTTCTATCTGAAACTGTATACTGACATAGAACTTCACAGGGTATATCAAAAGGCACTATGGACACCAGGTATATAGAAAGGCACCATGGACTGCAAGGGATTGTGGGGTGTGTACAGCATCACAGACAAATGCAATACACCAAGTATAGAGGCATATATTCTATCCTGGTAACCCTTAATGAGTCAAGTCATTCAAATAATTGTGTTTGATTCCGATATAAGAAAGTGCGAACTAAGGAGAATAAAGTTTGAGGTGACCAGGACAGACAGACTGCAACAAAGTATAAGTTTTATGGAGGAAAAAGAAATGCTTGCTCCATAGCATTATTTTTGCATTGTCTTAAGAAGAGTAAGGAATAGTGTTTCTCAAAATCCATCTCTACAGACTTTTTAATAAATGATAAAGTCAGAAAAAAATATCGGCATTCATTACAGCTGGCTGGGGCATCTGCAACCTAAGCTAGTTTTGCATATTAATTTAGTTGGAGAGGGCAGCTCCTCTCTTCCCAAGCAGAACAGATTTCCTTCGCTGATGTAAAATGACATCAGTCTGAGCTGCAGATGTTTATCTGGGGCTCTCTTGTTTAATAGCACAGAGCAACAAATTTACTTGATTTGGTATTATGAAAAATAAAGATTATTCAAATTGGAAAAAGACAATCTCAACCTAGTCATTAGAGGTGGTTATACAGCTAGCTTTCTTCATCATCAAAACGTTAAGATGTTGCCTCCAAGTTTTCTGTTGAAAAGATAAAAATATTTGATTGCTGGTATTTATTTTTAGTTTCTAAAAACTATTTACATTCTACAATCATGGTTTTGTTTCTTTCAACAATCTCTGGGGTTTTTTACTGTGTTTTGGTTATGTCTGAAACACAGTTTCTAAACAGAGCATTTTACATCAAGACATCTTTAGCCAGCCTATGCCAACTCATTAGATCACAAGAGAACACACAGTCCTACATTCAATTTTCATAAGCAAATTCAAACATGCCATAAAAATGGAAGAACTGATAAGTGAAGATGCAATCTTTGAGGTGAGACTTAGAAATGTATAATGACTTGCAATGGATAGGCAAAACCCCCACAACTTTAACAAATGCTATCAAACTTGTTCAGGTGCAGAGCATAATATGCTGGAGTATTCCTCTTGTTAACAGAGTTGTATAAAAATAAACCTATCTATAACAAAGCTTGATTTTAAGAATAGGCTTTTCCAGGTGCTGTAGGTCTGTATGACTACACAGTGTTATCCATCACTAAAGGCAGAAGACATAAAGATAGGAATTTTACTTACTTGAACTTGTAGCTCTCTCGTTTATTATTGACGAACCCATCTGCTAAATCATGTGGCACAATAATCTCCAGACTGGACAGAGTTTTCTCATTGTCATCAACTGAATAAATCTAATAAACACGGATATGAATTAACAAAATAATTTTACCAATAGAACAGCATAGCCCTTAGGTGTAACACTTACGTAAGTTTAGCACCTGTAACTGCCTGAAGAAAACCTTCACACAAATTTCAGAATTGCATTGTGTACCATGGCTAATCAGTATGTCAAAACAACATAGCAAACCAGAATAGTTCTACCTACTTCAAAAGCCCTTAACACATGAGCAGATCCTCCTTCAGCTTTTATACAACAAAACAAGAACATACTAACACTATCCTGTTTGTTACCATGTAAACACTACAGTAGTTTGAAACAGAAATGTAGCCTCTTTGACATAATTTGCTGATTATCTGGGCTGTTACAAAAAACAAAGCACAGCCTCCATTGCAACCCCCCAAAAAAACCCTAGAAGAATGTATTAGGAAAGACTATGCTGGAACGAGTAGAGCTGGTTTAAAATGACAAGACAGCGAAGAGACCTAAAAGCATGATTTCTGAGGAATGCTTTCATTATCTTTATTATCCCTTGCAAGGACAGCTAAATACTGGGAGTTACATGTTCCCCTCCAACGCTCAGAACAGTGTTGAACTGCATAAACCCAGTGACCAGCTTCAAATGTTTTTCCTGTGGAGCCTTTCTCTAACAACTAAGCAGGAAAGAAGTTCCTCGCCCCCTCCCCCAACAGTTACAGTCTCAGCTCCTGTACTTCGTCAGTTTATTAACTTCTTAAGGCTTCGGAGAACAGTAGAGGGCTGTGGCCTTCCGCTCCGCACACCGACCACGTACGAACCCCTCAGCTCTCACAAGCCGGCCGTGCCGGCGGGGCCTNGCCTGCCCAGCGGCTTCAGCCGCGCGTACACCCGGATGGTTTCCTTCACCATCGCTGCCCGCCGAGCGCCGGCCGCGCCGCCCGCCTAGCAACGGTAACCACGGCACGCTACCCAGAGTGCACCGCGGCGGGCGGGAAGCGGCGGCTGCAGTGGGCACCGGTGAGGCGGCTCCTCCGAGTCACCTCACGCCCTTGGGTGGCTTTGGCTGGGCGCCTGTTTGCTCCCTGGCGAGGAGCAGGGAGCAACTGGGCTCCATCCTCGGGGTGGCTGCCTGCGTGGCCGTTAATGGTAATTGCCTGCCAGCTGTTTTCCCCGGGGCCGAAGTGTCCTGGCTGTGAGACAAGGGAGCTTGTAAACACTGCTGGACCGAGAGGTGCCGTGTTTATATCACGTGTGGATCACTCCGTTGGTACACCAGAAATTCCCTGCCAGATCTGTGGGGTTGTGTGTTACCAGTGTGTCCACGCAGCCCTCCTCCGGCTGAAGCCACCTGTGTAAGGCCACTTGGTTCAAGAGAAGTGTTTGTTGTTAACCAGTTGAAAGATCTGTAAGGGAAATTGGGGGAAAATGACTAGATTACATGCAATGAAGACATCAGGTTTTTTAATTCTAATATAAAAAAGGTTCTGAAAAAACTGCTAGTGGGAAATAGCAGGTGTTGTCTTGTTACGTGAGCTAAACTTATGCAGAAGTAATAGTAGGACTGTTTCTTCAGTGTTGTGTGAATTGGTTACCAAAGAGTCACACAAACAACGTGATGGCATTTTGGCCTTAGTTTTGGTGAGACATAGTGGTAAAGATCAGATTACAGTGATTACAAGTCCACTGATTTAAATTAAGTGGAAAATCAGGGACTTGATTACAGAGGAGGATAGAAATTTCTTTAACTCAGATATGGTAAAAGTATGTTGAACTTGTATTCCAAATAAGAAAAACAGTAGGGGAAAGGTTTCCTGTCCCAACTGAAAAAATAACTGTCTTGGAAAGCATATGAGGCATAAGTAGTGAGCCTTCAGGGAATGAAATGGAAAAGGGCTAATCACCAACTAAAATTGAGTGCAAAAGTCAAAAGGGTAAAAATGAAAACAAATGGAAAATATTACTTGGTGATTAAATAGAGAGTGAAGGAAAAACAGGACATTGGAATGGGATAATGTAATAAATACTGAGTATCATCTCAGCATTGCTCCAAAACTACAAAAAAATTTTATCCCTTGTCTGTAGGGATGGGGATGTTGAAGGTGCTGTTAGAGGCAGAAGTGACTAACAGGAAGGAAGTGTGAGGGAAATAACTGCAGCCAAGAGGGAAGCAGAACCCACAGAGCTCAATGAATTTAGGCTGGGAGACAGGGATTTGGGAGGGAAGAGTAGATCATTTCAGTCCCAGAATTCTGAAAGAATTGGGATGTTTAATTGAAGGTCCAGGAACTGTGTTTTTTTGTTGGTTTGTTTGGTTTTGTATTGAAACAGATGCAGGAGAGTACAGTGTTCTTGGAAAACAGCAAATGTAGTAGTCAACTGTGTTATTTAGCAGCTTAGCTGGATTGTGAATTAACTGGACAGTGGACGTTGGAACACTGCAATTAGCTGTGTGGAAAGCCATTTTGCATCTGCTAGTGTTCAGTAGCTGGAATATGGAGTTAGGTGAATGAGACTGTATTGCTTTTGGGACAAAGTCTGATCTGCAAAGGGTTTAGATGCCCTTCTTTGACACAAATTCTGAGCTGTAAACTCTGAACCAATGGCACGGTGGAGAGACACCCAGCTGGGTTTGCATAGGACTAGTCTGAATATGATATGGCCTGCACAGAGAAGCCAATGAGCTATCTCAGACTCAAGCTGGTTCCAGCATAAAAGCATGGTCTGAAAGGGGGGAAGGAATCCTGGGCCACCTGCAGAACGGGCACTTGCACAGCAAGGGAAGAGCAAAGACAACAGAAAGGACTCACAACTATTTTCTAAAATACCCCTTTTATTACACAGCTGTCCTTGCAGAAATGGTAGAGAACTTCTGTGTTGTGCTCCACAATATATTGCTTTCAAGAACAGCTTGTTAGCCCAGTGGCACCCAGCTCAGAATTAACACTCTGTAGGCTTACTGGTGCTTCTGCAAAACAAAAGCCGCATCATTAATATGAGCATCAAAATTATCCAGTTTTTCTTCTTGGGTGGAGTATGTGGTATGTTGAATACAGAATATTGGAGATCAGTGGAAGAATTATGAGGTGGGTGAGAACCTAGTTAAAGGTGATCTATTATAGTTTGTTAAGAAAAAGGGTATTCTTGGGCTGTAAGGCAATTATTAGTAGACTTTTGTGAGGAGACAGATCTTATGTAATATTTTAATTAATAACTTTGTGCCAAAAATCGGAGTGTATATTAATTAGACTCTGATGACATGGCTGAGAGTCATGTGCTGAAGAGGATCAAGATATCTAGGAGAAGATGAATGACCTTGAGGATTAGAGAAATAGATATGGATAACCATTAAATGTAGTGTAAGTTGCAAAATCAGGCAGGCATATAGGACTGAGGACTAATGACAACACATTTTGCTACAATCTGGGATCCATTCAGCCAGAAGTGTCAGAAGATTTTCTGGTTGTGGAAGTCCAGATGACAGCTGTCAATGAAAAAAGGCAGCTGTGGTTCTTCAGTGAGTTGGGAATATGTCCTACAAAGGAAGCAAAGTATTCACACTATTGTACAGGGTCCTGGTGAGACCTTCAGCTACTTACTGTGTGTGTTTATGGTCAGTTCTTTTTACTTCTTCAAGTTTCTGAATACAAAGGCTACTAGAATGATTAGGCTGATGGAGATTTTGCTGTAAGAGAACAGACCAGTAGGACTTGATTTATTTAGCAAAGGCTAAATATGAGAGGCTATATGTGTGTGTATGAATACACTATGGGGAACTGATGTGGAAGCAAAAGAATCTTCTAAAATAGACATAAGAAAAAATGGAAATTATTTAATGTGTATAAATGCACACTGGAAATCAGAAGAAAATTAAAAGCATTAGGTGCTTGGTCAGTCCCTTTGGATACTGGAGAAAACATGATAAAAGTTCTGAAACAGTACTACATGATCACTTATGTTAGCAGAGGTTTGACCCAGAAGGTGAAATCAAGAACCTCTATTCCAAGAAGTCTTTTTTAAGAACAATGAAACGTCTTTCTAGAACCATAGTAGGAATGAGAAGGCAAAGACAGTGTGAGTACTTTCTCTTCCCCCAAGCCACTTGACGGAACTCAGCTTCATCTTATTTTGTTATCTTAACCATGCCAATATCTCCATACCCAGCTGTAATATATATCTATCTCCTGTATAAGGTCACTGTCAATGGATAATGTGGAGTTTGTTAAAAAACCCATGCTCTCAGTTGTAATTTTTAGGCTGTAGGGAACCTTCAGTCAACTTCATAATTTGAAAAGCTGCAAGGCATGCACTGCTCCTAATTAGATCAGCCAACAGTTGCACATTTCCCAGAAAATATAAAATAAAAATCTCCAAGTCAAAGAACTTCCACAGCTTGATTATTTATCTTATTGTGCATCTTTAGGTCTTCATTTCATCTGTAGGAAATCAACCTTTCTCATTTTACTGACTGTCATTTTCCTAGTCTCTAAGGTATTTGTCTACTTCAGCTTGTCCAGTATGGAAGATAGTGAGAAACTGAATATGGTTCTTCTAAATCTCATCACCATGGTTTCCATTTTCATGTAGAGCTCCTGAGGTATGTAAATCCAAAGTTCAAAATAATGTGGCAGTGGCAGCAAAGAAAGTTTTTTGCTGCTTCAAAGAGAACAGTAGCACTACTGGTCACCAGAAAGCTGAGATGCTTCGAGGTTAAGAGTTGGTAGAGCATTTTGTGTCATCCTTTTAAGGTAAACCCATACACTCAAGTACGGTCAAGAAAGAAAAGAAATGATGAAACTTTTCCTCGCTTGATTGAATCATTCCAGCTACTTAAGAACAAAGTCAGGTGTTGTCTGCACTTATTTCAGTAGGTTGAATGCAGCTTCTCTTGTGCTTAGAAGCAAGAAGTGCTGATAAGTACTGTATGGGATTCAAAGCAGTTTGAAAAGAGTTCATTTTGTCCTTGAGAGATATTCTGGTTCAATAAGAAATTATCAATTTGCTTTAGGAATTAATGGACAAAGTTTTATGTTGTGTCTTGTACAAAAGGTCAGGTTTCACAGCTTTAAAGACACTTTCAGTTTCAAGCTAGATAAGCTCTAGTGTTTTGTATCTTTGAGTTATAACTAGCTTATATATGAGTATTTTGTATAGGATTTGAAAAGTGTCAAGTAAGGGAAAATTTGTGCCATTGTGGAAGATAAAAGTGTAGCAGGCTCCCATTTTTGCAGTTGTTGAGAGATATGCATTTAAGAATGAAGACATATGGAGACCTATGAAAATACTTTATCTCCTAATATCTTGTAATACTTACTATCTCCTAGTATCTTATTTGCTGAAGTAATGTGGGTATTAATATGATTGCTACATTTTCATAGGCATTAGGCCCAGGGAAATTTTCTCTAAGCTAGCATTCTTTTTCCAGAAAAGTTATATAGATGATTAAAGTAGTATGTACAGGTATATATGAGGACAGAAACTATTCTGTGCATTTAAAAGCTAATTAAAGGATTAATTAAACTACTTCTTTTGTTTGAAGCTGTAAAAATAACACAAGTAACAAAATAATAACAAAAA
>WAAD01031106.1:0-13791 GCA_013389945.1 Fregata magnificens
CTGTTAAACTGTCTTTATCTCAACCCATTAATTTTCTCACTTGTACTCTTCCAATTCTCTCCCTCATTCTGCTGAGGCGGGGAAGTGAGTGAGCAGCTGTGTGGTGCTTAGCTGCTTATTCAGGTTAGCTGTCTAGGTGCTATTTCTACCTTGGTTTTCCATTTGGAGAGAGCTAAATAGCTGCTACCTAAGGAAACACATACATGGAGAAGAAAAAAGTTTACTCTCTAATCCTCATGGTACAGGTAGGATGGATTTGAGCCATTCTGGACTAGAAACTGTGGCCTGTTTCCATGTCAGGGTCACAAAGAAACCATAGGTTTTGTTTAGTTTTGTTGGGTTTGGGGGTTTGGTTTTTTTGTGGGTTTTTTTGCATTTTCAAAACAAAATGGTCAATTTAAGAAATTCCAAAGTGTTTTCTGAGCAAACCAGGCTACTCAGGCATGATTTTCCCTTGAGTGATCCCTGTTGGCTCTTCCCAATCACTTTCTTGTTATTTCTGTGCCTGGATAGGGCTTCCAGGAATATTTGCTCCATAATCTTGCTGGAGAATGAGGTAATTTCCTGTATTCTCTTTCTTGCTTGTCTGGAAAATGGGTGTGAAATTTTTCTTTTTCCAGCCATTTGGGAATTCTGCTCATTGCCACTGTCTTTTGAAGATGATATTATCCTTGCAAAGACATCACTTAACACCCTTGAGAAGAGGGATGAGGGTACTGTGGCTTTCTTATAAGCCTTTTTTTCTGGGTGATAGTGAGGTCATTGGACTTTGCTGCTGTCACCTTCCCCCAAGACAGGATGTTGTTCCTGGCTCATGATGTAAGTGTTGAGTGTAAACAAAGTGTGATTGCATAGAACCATTGCTCTTCCCTAGCTGAGTGGTTCAGAAAATCCCCAATGCTCCTGGGGATGCCAAGGAAGGGAACTGTAACAACATTCCCAAACTTGTGCCATAGCCATGTCCTTTGCCTATCTAGACTACAAAACTAAGAAAGAGTAAGGGAGGATGATGACAGTCAGTCATGGCTCCCCCTGAGATTTGTCCCTAAAGCATTCCATTTACTGCTCTTCCTTTTCTCTTCTCCACCTCTTCTTACCTTCTCTTTCCTGCTCTATCTCATGGGAGGTCAAATCCTTCTGCTTGTTCTATGGTGGCATGTCTTTACAGGAAGGGTTTGTTAGTCAGGGAATCACTGCATTCAGTGAGCCTGCATGTAGCTGTCTAGCTCATCCTCGTTTTATCTGTCTTGCACACTGACTTGTGTGCAGTTGCTCTGTTCCTGGAAGAACAGTCTATGCTAACTGTGATGACCTGAACCACTCCTCAAGAAGCCTGAAGCAAAGTTCTTAGAGCTACATGTACTGGCATAGATATCTATAGTATACAGAAAATAGGTAACATGAGGCATTTTCTATGGATCTGAATCACACACTGAGATATCTACTTTGAGTAGTGCCTATAGGATATATTTGTATGTCTGTTCAGCCAGTTAAAAAACTGTGTCCTGTATTGTGACTCTGTTGCCTATAAACAGGATCTAGATAGGTACAGCAAGTTTCATTTTCCTAACAAAAGCATCTGTTGCCAGTTTAGACATATTATGACATCTGTGACAATTGAACAGGTTTGGTAGATGAGACACAGGACCTATATGAGATGCTTACCATTCTGGGGAGGAAAATAAGTGACAATAAAATGGAAGTTAGATGTGTTTTCTTTCCTGAATATTCTACTCTCAAGAGAGTTCTTTGGCCTTATACAACTTTCTTATTGTCTAAAAATAAACATTACTCTTAAGATCTTCCCAAAACCACATTTTTAAGTGCCTCTAGGAAAAGTGTTAGGGGAGTTACTTTGCAAATGATTAAGAGTAGCTAGATGAACAGAGATGCCAGGTTTTTCCCCAAGGCAGAAACAACACGAATCATGAGACAATCCAGAGCTTTTCAGGTGAAGTCAGGGTTATTTACTGAGAAGGTGGAAACACAAGAACAAGGGATGTATAAAAGATGAACAGGGAAACTCTCATATAATTTCACAGAAGTCTTTGAGTATGACACAGTGAAAGTCTGATGATGTTCTACACTAGCTACACTCATCCACCAAGAAATGGTAAATGGATTAACATGGTAAGTTCTTTCAAGATGAAAAATGAATGAGGAAAAGTGGTGTTATGCTTTTCTTGGAAAATAGATAGGAGTGTGAAACATAATTTTACATTTCTGCATTTACAACATTCCTCTACATAGTTTTTGCCTTTTCTTAGTTTCGTTCTTTCTGAAAACATTCTGTTTTAAAACATAAAAGCATCTTTCATTTTCAACTGTCTTATGCAAAGAAAAAATATTTAGTTTTATTTTTTCCCCTTCTCTCATACAACTTATGAGAGAGGAAAAAAAAAAGGGGTAAAAAGACATTAGAAACAATTTTCAAGTAACTGAAAAGTCTTTTCTTTCTTCTTTTAAAAATAAGTATACAAAAAATTTTAAAAATCCAGTCAAGTTTAATGCCAGTGGAAATTAAAAAAAGCAATCATTATTTTGACGCTAACAAAATATTAGGGAAAAAAAAATGTTTTGCAGTGAAGATTAGAATATCCTTGCCGTGTGGCTTAAATCAGGATGTCTTGCAGATACCGGCAGCGGAGATCTCCGTCTCTCTGTCTTTCCTCCTCAACCTCATAGCTCAAAATATCCTTTGATCTCATTGTGAGGTTCAGAACTTTATCTGAAAAACATTATTCAGCACTGGTAGCTTCAGCATAATGAAAGATAGGGTGTTGCTTTGGGCTAAAAGTAAAGTGGAAGCAAAAGGCAATTTAGAGATTTTCTTCCCACATCCTGTATAGATTGCAACAAAGCTATCTTCATTAGGACTACTTAAGGGGAAAGCTATTGCCCATGCTGGGCAATAATATAGCTTTGGTTGTTCCTATAGATATGAACCTAAAGGGGTTATATATTTGCTTCTGTAACTCTTGAGAGGGAGTGTGTTGATGCACCTCTAGGTGTAAGCATGAGGGGGATGGAAGGGAGAGTGGGGATTCTGCATCCAGATGCATAAACACACTTGTGTTTCTGTGTGATTGCATGCGTGTACATGTAACTGCATGCCCGTATCTCTGAGTGATTGTTTATGTGAGTGGTTTAAATATGGAAGTGTATTTGGGTGTGTGCTTCTGAATATGTTTATGTGTCAGGTTGTAGATTAATATCTAGACCTTCAAACTGAAAAATACTGTTATTTCCCTAAGTCTGTTCAAGTGGCTTATAAAGCTATTTGAACTACAATCAGCCCATCTTATTTTATCGTTCCATTGTCAATTTCTGAAGATACTCATCTGCAACTTCATCACAGTGGATGAAACTGCTGGATTTATTTTTTCTTCAGATGGAGAATGAGGAAGATATGAATTTGGAAAACATCACAAGAGTAAGTCACTTCATCCTGCTGGGTTTCACTCATCTTGCCCAACTCCAGCTCTTACTCTTTGTGGTAGTTCTCTTGGTCTTCACAGTCACTATGATGGGAAACATTCTTACTGTCCTCATTGCAGCTGTTGACCCTGCCCTTCATATGCCCATGTACTATTTTCTTAAGAATTTGTCTTTGATTGAGATCTGCTACAGCTTAGATATTGTGCCAAAAATGCTAATAAATTTGTTGTCAGAAAGGAAGACCTCTTCTTTCACATCTTGTGCTTTGCAATTGATCTTGACCATACTCTTTATCATGTCTGAGTGTTTCCTGTTAGCAATCATGGCTTGTGGCTGATATGTAGCAATTTGCCACCCATTACACTATGCTAGCATCAGGACCAAAAAGACATGTAGGCAAATGTCAGCAGTAGCTTGGCTTTCTGGATTCCCTGTAGCAGTTGGGCTCACTGGTTGGCTACTCAGCATGCCTTTCTGCAAGTCAAACGAAGTCAACCATTTCTTCTGTGACATCTCACCTGCACTGAAATTGGTGTGCTCAGATGCCTACATATTCAAGCTTCTGGTGTTCATTGCCACTCCGCTTATCATGGTGCTGCCATTTATCCTAATCACCGTCTCCTACATCATCTATACCATTGTGCAGATGTCCATGGCTGAAAGCAGGCAAAGGGTGTTCTCCACATGTGCTGCTCATCTCGTGGTTGTTACTCTCTCTTACTGTACAATCTGCTTAGTTCATTTACATCCGAAGTCAAGCCTCTCGCCAAATAACAAGAAGCTTGTGTCTCTTTCCTACACAGTCATTACACCGATGCTCAATCCCATCATCTACAGCCTCAGGAACAGTGACATAAGGGAAGAACTAAGGAGAGCTTTTGGCAGAAAGGTGTTATCAGAAAGACTCACAACATTATCATTTTTTCCAGGAGCAATTTTAGAAGTTTCAGACAATCTGTAAAGTTAAACACAGGTAATATTGTCTTCAATTAAATGACAGCTGAAAAAATATCCCAAATCTTGCAAAAGTGTGTCTGCCTATGCATAAGTCACATATGTTTTTCTTTATTCACCTTCTTTATAAATTTCCAGGTTTTCCAGGTTTTAAAAAACAAAAAAATATTCACTATTATTTCCTTTGTAATATTTTTACCACTGTGAAATAAAAAGGAAGGAAAGAAAAAAAGAAACATAATAATATACATCCTGTTTTGGGATTCTCATCTGTTTTGCTTTCCCATCATTTGCAGATGTTAGCTGGGATAAGTCAACTCCATGAGATCAACTCCTACTGAATCTTAACTGCCTAAAATTTGACCTTCAAGTCTAAGTCAATCAAAGAATGAGCCCTTTATGGATAATAGGAAGAAACAGTCACTTCTGGAGGGCAAGCCAGTTACCTGTCAAAGATAAACAGAGGAATCATTCCATAGGAGTATCTTTTTCTCGTCACTGACTTAAGAAAGAAGACTAACATAGCTATCAGAGATGTTCATTTCTGGTTACAGTAATCCATCCAGAGTGACTGGATTAGATCTAAAAATCTAACAGATGAAGTTCACAAACTCCGAATTTTTTGCTTTCTGATTTCTTTGGCAGTTGGAAAGCAATCAGAAATGCATTTCTATCATAAAGAAAGTGCAGACCAACCTTAAGGTACAAAGAGGTGATTCATACACATACATATACATAGAGAGACACTATGTATGTATATAGATTTATACACGTACATACATACACATACACATATATATTTTTACATACTGGTGTATGTATTGGTATGTATACATGCATGAAAATGTAAAATAAATTATGTTTGGCTACATGTATTTTCCTAAAAGCATCAGCCTAGAGACCATTGACTGGTCCTAAGCCTTCATTCCTTTTGCATACCAACAGAAATGGGGTTGAGAGAGAGGCAAGCTAGAGAGAGAGATTGTCTTGATTTATGTCATGTATGAGGATTTTTAAAAGCCCCCAAAGAAAGCCCTGGAAAAAATATCAATTTTATAGAGAGAACTATATGAGCCTGTAGAAGAGGATAGTTTTCTTCCTTGTATTAGTTCTAGAGATACAGAGATTAAACAGGACCTGTCTGCATGTTCCTCTTGGACACCATATTCACCAGGACCCCAAAGGTGCGCGCGCACACACCCCCCCACACACACACACACACCCTGATTGTTGTGTGCTTGGTATCAAAAACAAACACACTGGGAGACCGCCACGAAGTGTCCTCTGTCTGCTACATAGTTCCGACTCCACTGGTCAATCCCCTCATCTACAGCTGAAGACATAACAATGTAAAGAAGGCTTTGAGAACAGCTGTGAACAAAGACAGGGTTTTTGATAAGGCATGAACAAGCTCTTATCAATTATTAAGTGAAACTGAAATATCAGTCTTTTTCCCTGGACGTGGGCAAATGATTTGATCCCCCTGAACTGAGATTCCAAAACACGCACTGGTGTGGTTTTCTGTGCACTAGTTCCTAGGCTTTTCTCACAGCTGTGGCTAGAGCTAGGGAAATGTAGTTATGTGGTAGAAGGATGAAATTCAAGTTGTCCTTTAGTTATAACTGTGGTGTAGCTTTGTACAAACCCATTCTACTTAGTCATTAATTTCCTGGGTGGTGCAGGAACTGCCCTGCTAGTCTCGGCATAGATGAGACAACGGCCTGACCTGGGACGTGGTGCTAAACCTAGACCAATTGATAGGCTCTATTTGCATATTTCAGTGTGTTGGTTCACATCCTGGACTGACAATCTCTCTGTCCCAGAGAATTCTCCCAGCAGTTCCTGCCAAGGAATAGATGGGTTTCTACACAGATAAGACACCTGGGAGTCACAGAGGAGGGAACGGTCCCGATGTACAGACATTTGAACATAGGATAGGAAATGTTTTGAGCACAGTTAAGATGAAAAATAGCAGTGGATCACGTATGTGCTGGAGTGATCAAAGAGGGCCATAGACCAGCTCAATGTAAGAACTCAGGAGAAAAACATTTGGGGGAGTCTCATCCTATCCACCTGAAGATGCTGCTGCAAAGACCCTTGCAACGGAGAGTCCCATCACCATCTAGACAGGGACCAAGCATCCTTTCTGGGAGATTTTGATTCACCTTGTGAGTGTTACCCTTTGCAAAGATCCCAGTAAATTATGATTACTTTTTAATAAACACTCTGTGACCGTCTGTGCAACATAGTCAACGGAGGGTGTACTGCCTCTGGCTGGGATGGAGTTAACTTTCTTCAGAGCAGCCCATCCAGTGCTGTGCTTTGTATTTGCGGCTAAAACAGTGTTGACGACTGTCTATTAGGTTTATGTGGCAAGGTTTTGGGATGGGGGGGGAGGTGCGGCTGCGTGATTGGCCTCTGTGAGAAGAGGTCAGGTGCTGTCCCCATGCTGGACACAGACAGTTCCAGCCAGCTCCAAAACAGACCCATGGCAGGGCACAGCTGAGCCCATCAGCCAAGCTGGTGGTGCCCCTGGGAAAACACATGTAACAGCAGAAAAACTCAGACAGGTAGAGGAGGAGGGGGAACAAGAGAGTGAGAAACAACCCTGTGAACACCATGGTCAGAAGGAAAGGAGGGATGGGAGCAGGTGTGTCCCTGCATCCCATGGAGGACCACATGCCAGAGCAGCGTGATGTTTCCTGAAGGAATTGCAGGCCATGGGAAGGACCCCACTGGAGAAGGGGAAAAGTTGAGGAGCAAGGAGCAGCAGAGCACAACTGTTATGTACTGACCATAACACCCCCATCCTCCACACCCCCTGCGCCGCTTGGGGCAGTGGTCAGAGTAGGGCAGAGGAGTCAGGAGTAATGGAGTGAAGTTGAGACTGGAAAAAGGGGAGCGGGAATGTGTTGTTCTAGTTTTTGTCTTTGTTTCTCACTACGCAAATCTACTCTACTTGGCAGTAAATGAAATGAATTTTCCCCAAGTGAAGCCTGTTTTGCCCGTGATGACATTAAGGTGAGTGATCTCCCTGACTTTACCTTGACCCATGAGCTTTTTCATTCCATTTTCTCCCGCTGTGTTGTTGAGAAGGGGGAATGGGAGAGCAGCTGGGTGGGAATTTGGCCCTTAGCCAACATGAATGCACCACAACAACACACCAACATTCCGGCTCTTACTGAACAGCACTTGCACAGCATCAAGGCTTTCTCTCTCCCCCCCCCCGCCCCCATGCACACACAGAGAATAGGCTGGAGGTGGACAATAGGTTGGGAGGGCCCATAGCCGGGACAGCTGACCCAAAGTGACCAAAGGGATATTCCATGTCATATGACATCATGCTCAGCAATAAAAGCTCAGGGAAAGGAGGAGGAAGGGGGAACAGTTTTTCATTATAGCATTTGTGTTCCCAAGCAACCAACACATGTGCTGGTGCTCTCTTTTCCAGGCATTGACTGGACCTCTGCCTGCTGGTGGGAGGTAATAAATGAATTTTGCTTTCCTTGCATGCACAGCTNCATCCAACTGTACCTCCAAAAGGGAACAGGTCTACCTCTATACTCTTTCCATCATCACAGGCAAGAAATGGACTTTTCTAGAACATGTTCATAATGAGGTAAAGACCTTCAGTTGCTAGATCTGTGCATCAGCAGAAGTCTTTGAATCTATAAAATGACATTTCAGCAAAACAAGTCAAATTTCCTAAGCCTTCATTCCTTTTGCATACCAACAGAAATGGGGTTGAGAGAGAGGCAAGCTAGAGAGAGAGATTGTCTTGATTTATGTCATGTATGAGGATTTTTAAAAGCCCCCAAAGAAAGCCCTGGAAAAAATATCAATTTTATAGAGAGAACTATATGAGCCTGTAGAAGAGGATAGTTTTCTTCCTTGTATTAGTTCTAGAGATACAGAGATTAAACAGGACCTGTCCGCATGTTCCTCCTGGAAGGCATATTCACCAGGACCCTGAAGGCACAGCAATGCTCTAATTGCCTTCGTCAGTGTCATCTGGGCTCTCCACCCATGCATCCTCTGTCCATACACCTACCAGCTCCAAATAAGCTCAGGCCTGGACATCTCCCTGCCACACACACACACACACACGCGCACACACACACACACAGAGTTGCCTGAGCTGTGTCATAGGTAAGCCTATGCTCAGCCCTGTCCCCTGCTGCCCCTGACTTGTTTCAAGGCCTCCTGAAAGGAGGAAGCTACAGGACAGCAACCATGCAGTCACCTTATTATACATAATAATATCCACTGAGATACCTCTATGATTAGAAATCTTCTCCAACAAAGTTTCTACGTAAATGTTCATTGCATTCTGAATATGTGCAGAAAGCCCTTCACAGAATGCTTCTAAAAATTCAGTTCAGTACATATAATCAAAGAGCATCAGGTCCTGAGTAAGTCTGGATTAATCTTTCCAGCCTTGCTTTTGAGACTAAGAGTTACTTACACAGTAGAATCCATATATTTTGATGCAAATATTTAATTAAGGAACTACATAGTTTTTTCTGTCCACTGTGGGAAAAAATTATAGGAGCTAGTGACGTGCTGCTGGCAAAGCCCTTAATGGCAAAGCCATTAATGCTAATGAAAGCACACTTGGTTAAGAGGTTTTCTGAAAGGCAGCTCCTACTTTACATAGTAGAAAGGTGTGTTGCCTTTCTGGACAGCATGATAATTTCCTTGCAATTCTGTCATAAAACTTGGGTTCATTTTCCACCAGAAATGGAGAATTGTGTCATATGCAGCACAGAAGATGAAGTCTTTCAGGTGGCTTCTGGTGGTGTCATTGTGCTTCCGGAGTTAATATATTTACTACTGTATCTCTTCGTTAAGAAAGGCAGCAGGTTCTCAGCTCTTGCTTGGTAGCACCATCTTGCCATGGCTTGTCTATTCCTGAATTTCCTCAGGAACAAAGATTTCAAATGAGCACTTCCTGCTTAACGCCATAAAGTCTTACTTGTTTGGGAATATGCGTGTCTTCATGTGAATATTAAATGTATTCTGAGAAACAACACTGACCGTACTTTGCACTCTTGACGCCCATTTAATGTAGAAAGGAATTTAGGCAACATTTTCTGTGAAGTTTCACTTGTTCACACTTTTTTGTTTGGTTAAGATTGTAATAAATAATAAACAAATGAATGCATAAATAAATAGTGGATGAAAGTTTCTAATATTTCCAGTGTGCTGCGCTACACAGCAAAATTGTCTCTTAGCAGTGGCTCGGAGATCAGATGCACATAGGTCCTGCATTTCTGACATTTCCATGCCATGGCTAACAAGGAGGAGAGATTTTTTTTTCCTGAAATGGAAGCACATGCCTAGGGGTTCTGCAGAGCTCTGTCCTTGGGTTAAGCCTGCTAAGGACCTTGCTGATCTAGGAGACAGATTTAATTCTCTATAGATGGCCTCACATCATTGACTGGAGAGGGTCTGCAAGTGAGCTGAAGGGCAAGACGAGATCTGAAAATGACCTTGGAAATTTGGAGCAAACAGCCATATTTGTTCTCCATTAACACTGTGAGGAAGAGATAAGAGATGATCTCAAATGGCAGTCAGCAGGATTGACGTTAGAACAACCTTTCTGAGAAGAAGGATAGCGAATCACTGGTACAGACTGATTAGGACTCTTCTGGTCTTCCAGGCACTGCTGTTTTTCATTGTGTCATTCAGCTGCCTAACACGATCCCCCTGGATGTGGTATAGCCTGCATGGAAAATAATGGCCTGCATGGAAGCTCTACAATCTCTCTCTAACCAGATGATTAATGCAAGCTGCAACGGGAAAGTGGTGCCTTTTCTTCAAAGTGGTGCCACCTTCTTCCAGGGTTTAAGCATAAGCTAACAGGTGGAGAAGAATCTGCAGAAGCATCTGTGAAGTTTCACTGGGAAAGGAAAGTGAAAGAACCAGGCCCAGAAAAGAAACATGACAGTAATGTCATGTTAGAGTGGACTTCTCGGAAAGGTTGGCAAGTTTTCCTTCTGTCCTAAGGGGAAAGCGATGACTGCCAAGGATACAGAGCAATGCACTGGGTCGTAGAAAGCCCTTCTTGTGTCACTATTTACCCATTCTCTTACAGCTCAAGTAATTCGTAACAGAACAACATCTCAGTTCAAATTGCAACACTACAAATTGCAGGAGACAACTGAGGGACACTTTCCCACTCTACTCCATGCCCCAATGTAAAATGCAAACTGCTTATGTGTTTCATGAGTTTTTGCAAAAAGGACTAAAAACTAGGAAAATCCCTCAGTGATCTGAACAGATTCTACCTTTAATTGTAAGCAACAAAGGGACTGGTATAATTCAAGAAACTGAGTAATTTTAATTGGATGAGAAAAGTCATGTAGAGATGTTTGTGCAAGCCAAGACTTAGAGTCGGAAACTGCCCAACATCTTAAAGAAAATGTGTACAAGAAATCAAAGTTGCTGCCTCAGGTGATCGTATCACAGATTTGAGCACATCTGCATGTCATTTCTTTCTTCATTTGTCACAAAGATGCATTTCTGAACTGGCGGGGTTTTTCAGTTCATTTTCACAGGGGATCTTCCCAAAAAACACTCCTTTTCTTGACAGAGGCTTTCTCCAAAAAGCGTAAGCAGGATCAAAAGGCAGGAAGAATTTGAGCAGAAGGCTAGGCAAAAACAAAACAAAACAAAGCAAAACAAAAAAAACATTCCACCAGGTCGGACTCTAGGAGAAATGGATGAGGATTGAGACAATGTTCTGCTACTTGTCAGATGTTCCCCTTAGACACAGTTTCTGCAGTAATTTCAAAAGGCTATTAATACAAGGCTGATGATGTGTCTTGGTGCAAAGAATTACTTCAGAAGTAAGAGTGTTTTACTCTATTCCTTTAGATTTCAGTGAACCTGCTTTTATTTTACTTTGGGACTCTTGTGGCATATCTAAATGTTACAGCTTGGGGTTTTCTCTCTCCCAGTTAGTAGGACGGACCTAATTCTTCTTTTGAACTGCCTTTTGCTACAGAGGAAGGCATAGAGCTTGTGAGCAAAGGGCATAGAACACCTTCCTCGTGTGCTCATGGAAACTCACCCTGGTGTTTACTTTTGGTCGGCCACTGCTATGTCCAGACATGTGTATGTCCCTCCCCCAAGAAAAGATGCAGTCAAGTGTTAACCATGTCCTCAATCCAGACACAAAACTGCTATCCCAGTATGGGAAGGCTGTAAGGGGGCAAGACAGGTACCTAATATGCTTGCTGTCATTACTGTATCATGTTTAACAGCAGAAAAGCATAGTCCTATGGATATTGATCTTAAAAGATCTCCTCCAATGTGTATTTGTGAAGGGGTCTAGAGCACAAGTCTTATGAGGAGTGGCTGAGGGAAGTGGGGTTGTTTAGTCTGGAGAAGAGGAGGCTGAGGGGAGACCTTATCGCTCTCTACAACTACCTGAAAGGAGGCTGTAGCGAGGTGGGTGTCGGTCTCTTCTCCCAAGTAAAAAGCAACAGGATGAGAGGAAATGGCCTCAGGTTTCACCAGGGGAGGTTTAGATTGGATATTAGGAAAAAAATTCTTCACCGAAAGGGTTGTCAAGCTTTGGAACAGGCTGACCAGGGAAGTGGTTGAGTCACCATCCCTGGAGGTACTTAAAAGACGTGTAGACGTAGCGCTTAGGAACATGGTTTAGTGTGGACTTGGCAGTGTTAGCTTAACAGCTGGACTCCATGATCTTAAGGGTCTTTTCCAACCTAAATGATTCTATGATTCCGTTTATTAATTTTGGAGCTCAGTTTAAAAGATGCAGTGATGATATTTTCAGAACGTAGTTTCCCTTTCTACCTGCTTGTGGAGCTGCTAAAATTTTTACTTTTGCTAGGCACAGTTTATGCTAGAAAATTTAATTGTTAGGCTTTCAGAGGATGGAAAACAAGGAATTTCTTCTTAGATAATGGGTCATAATAGTGTCTGTAGGCACTGTAAGTCTTTCAGTTGTGCTCGTTGACAAAAAGGTTTGTAAGAGAGGATGAGAACTAAAAACCAAAAAATCAGCCCCTGCCTCACCCTTCAAACCCATCCTCCCCAACCAGATGAGAGTAATACTCCCTGTTGTTGCACTTCTATGGCCCTCCATGGAACAGGTTTCCTGTCTGTGTGGAAGGATCAAAGACATCTCCATCTGTTTTCTGCTGAAAAGAAGAAAAGGGAAGAAAAGGCAGAGTGGGTGGAATACACAGCTGGGAGAGAAAGGGAGAAGACACCAAGGGTCCGGGTACTGGAAGCATTTTAAAGCATTCAAAGAATATTGTTGCTGTCACCCAGAGGAGCTGAGGTTTGAAGATCTTCAAGTCTTAGTAACACTGTTACATCAAAAATACCCAATAGGTGACTGTTGTCTTC
Source organism: Fregata magnificens (assembly GCA_013389945.1). NCBI lineage: Eukaryota > Metazoa > Chordata > Aves > Suliformes > Fregatidae > Fregata > Fregata magnificens. The sequence goes on from WAAD01031106.1 coordinate 12,775, forward strand.
ATGCTTGCTTGCCCACTGCTATGAGAGAGAAGCTGTCGATTAAAAAAAAAAACCAACTCCCCAAAAACCCCATATATCAACGTGCACCAATCTGCAGCAATCTGCGTGCAGCAATCTGCATGTATTGATCATCCCTCCCTTAAACTTAGGAAACCTCATACTAATTTGCTTGGCTTGTGTTTGAATGCAAAGTTCTCATAAGTAGATGGGTTGAGATGGTTATATCCAGAATTTGTGTAGGAGGAGAACTCCATGCAGTCTTTTTATTTAGTATCCCTATGTTAGTACAATGAATACCATAATTTTTAATAAAGTTTTTACAAGCCTAGTATGACTCCAGGGGGATACCCTACTCTGGACAGGGGATTCCCAGAGCCCTGGGACGAATGCTAAAAGATTTGGGAGCACAGGTAGTGTTTTCCTCAATCCTCCCAGTAATGGGGGGAGACTTTGGAAGAAACAGGCGAGCCCAGGATATCAATATCTGGCTCCAGGACTGGTGCCTCTGCCAAAACTTTGGGGTTTTAAACCATGGCAGAGCCTTTGAGACACAAGGTATGCGGGGGTCTGATGGGATCCACCTGTCCCCATGGGGAAAATGAGTCTTTGGGTATAAGCTGGCAGGGCTGATTGAGAGAGCTTGAAACTAGTATCGGTGGGGGAAGGGGATACCAAGAGGGTTGCAGAAGGTAAGCCAAGGGTTGGCATGGCATCGCCTGAGGGTGGCAATGCCAGTGGGAACATTTAGACTGTTCCTGGGCGCACAGAGGGCTCAGGAGCGTATCTGAAATGCTTGTACACCAACGCACGCAGTGTGAGAAACAAACAGGATGAACTGGAGGTGTTGGTCAGCTCCCAGAGCTACGATATCATTGGTATTAGTGAGACTTGGTGGAATGAGTCCCATGACCGGAGTGCTGGGATGGAGGGCTACAGGCTGTTCAAGAAGGACAGGCAGGGCAGGCGAGGTGGCGGTGTCGTGCTATATGTAAGGGAGAGGTTTGATTGTACAGCCCT
>WAAD01031107.1:0-22107 GCA_013389945.1 Fregata magnificens
GCATTTAGTTTGCTAAGTAAATCTCTTCCCAACAACGGCATTGGACAATCAGGAACATAAAAAAATTTGTGAGTAAAAACTCAATTTCCAGTTCCACACTTAATTGGTTGGAAGAAAGGTCGTACCTCCTTTTTCTCTGTGGCCCCAATAATAGATAAATTTTGTTTGCTCAGTTTACCTTTACAGGTATTTAACACTAAACATGCCGCTCCTATATCTATTAAAAAATCTATCTTATTGTTCCCCAACTTCAAGGTAACCAGGAGTTCTGTTGGGGAGACTGTTGGTTCATCCCCTGGTCCCCATCAATCTGAATCTTGATCCAATGTAAGCAGCCCTTCAACCTTGGGATTTTGCTGTTGTCTTGGAAAATTTCTGAGATCGTATCTGAGGGCATTCCCTCTTCCAGTGCCCCCTTTGTTTACAGAAAGCACACTGATCCTTATGCAAAAGTTTCTGCTCCCCAGGTCTAAAGGGGGTCCTCCTACTCTCTCCGATAGGAGGGCGATCTAACCTATACCCATCATTTTGCCTTCCACTATTTCGATTACTTTCCACTATTGCTTCAGCCAGCAATTGAGCTCTGCGTTTCTCTTTCTTAACTTGCTCCTTTTCCTGCTGCTTCTTCTTCTCCTCCTCCCTATTAATATACACTTTCCATGCCACCTCTAATAGCCTGTCCGTAGATCTTGCCTCTGCCCCCTCTATCTTTTGTAGTTTTCTCCTAATATCAGGATATGACTGCCCTATAAACAAAGTCACAAATATTAGTGCATCAGTTTCTTTCTCCAGATCCAGATCTCTCAATTTCCTAGCCACATCACATATTCATTCAAAAAAAGCTGACGGAGTTTCATCTTTCCCTTGTACCACCTGATACAATTTTGACAAGTTTTTTGGTTTTGGAATCGTGTTCCTCACACCGAATAATATTAACCTTTGATATTCAGTTAACAATAACCTTTGTGCCAGATTGTTAGGACCCCATTCTGGATTGATGGTGGGAAAATGATCCTCCAGTCTCCCTGCCTGCGCATCCTGAGCGTGAACTCTCTCTACTTCTTCCTTAGCCTTAGCCACAACAGCCCTNCCACCTCTAATAGCCTGTCCGTAGATCTTGCCTCTGCCCCCTCTATCTTTTGTAGTTTTCTCCTAATATCAGGATATGACTGCCCTATAAACAAAGTCACAAATATTAGTGCATCAGTTTCTTTCTCCAGATCCAGATCTCTCAATTTCCTAGCCACATCACATATTCATTCAAAAAAAGCTGACGGAGTTTCATCTTTCCCTTGTACCACCTGATACAATTTTGACAAGTTTTTTGGTTTTGGAATCGTGTTCCTCACACCGAATAATATTAACCTTTGATATTCAGTTAACAATAACCTTTGTGCCAGATTGTTAGGACCCCATTCTGGATTGATGGTGGGAAAATGATCCTCCAGTCTCCCTGCCTGCGCATCCTGAGCGTGAACTCTCTCTACTTCTTCCTTAGCCTTAGCCACAACAGCCCTTTGCTCCTCATATGTCAATAATGTATTCAACACCACCTGTATATCCTTCCAATCTGGATCATGATTTTCCATAATAGTTTCCAATACTTTTGCTACTTTTTCCGGTCTTCCCTATATGTTCCAGCCATCTCTTTCCAAGCCCTTGTATCTGTTACCGAGAAGGGTACCTTAACCCACACAGGTTCTCCTACTGGACCCACAGCCTGCCTCAAGAGAGCTTGCAGCATTGCCCCCCCCTTCTCCTAGTTCTTCTTGCTATCGGACTGAAATGCTCTCCCTCGCTTTCAGCCTCATTGTCCGCATCTTCATTATCCACCTCTCCAACTTCCCCGTTTTCACCCCGATTATTACCTTCTCGGACAAGTCTCGGAGCCACTAATAATTCTACATCGTCTTCCTCTTCCTCCACCTCTTTAACTTTTCTGTTCCCCCTTCTGGGGAACATGTCACATTCCCCATTTGTAAATATTTCACAATATATCACTGTACAACAATATTCTTCCAAGTTACCAATAATCAATTATTACAAATATAGGTGCACCAAACCCGAAACGAGACCAAATCTCTACTTGTTCCGGTTGTCACCGTAATAGCGCAGGAGAGATAAAGTAGCAACTGCAACCTGAAATCAAAACCCATACCAGATCTCTACCTGCTCCGGTCATCACTGTAATAGCGCAGGAGAGGTAAAGTAACAGCTGCAACCCGAAACCAAGAAAATAGCAGCTGTAACCTGAAACCAGACCAGATTTTTGTATAATAAAAAAATACCAAGATAACAATGTCTCTATCGCAGTATCAATCGGCCACTCACCACCCATCAGGGAATCGCGAGGGGAATCCCTGGAAAAGTCCTCTGGTGCACGCTGGAGTCCGGCTCGCGATCTCTCCGGCAGTAGCAAGTGTCGATCAAAGGCCGGTCTCAAAATCCAGGTCCCATCTGGGTCGCCAAAACTGTTACCTGAAATATGAAATAACTCCTGAAACACACAAAGTATGTTTAGAGAGGAGAGATTGTTTTATTCTGTGCAGGGTGCAAGGTGGAATATTTCCACAAATCAAGCACACCTACAGAAATTAATTTCTGATATTTATACATAACGGTTAATACACCACGGCTATCTAATACACAATCATTAACCTGACTAATCATTCTCTTCTTCAATTGGCCTATATTTCTCTCGCTTGGACTTAAAGTCATAGTGTGATTTTAATTAACTGCACATGGTCACGAAGAGTGGGGGGTAGTCCTGTTTGTCTCTCAGTTGGGTCGGTGGTCGCGATCTCCCACTGCCGGAATTACCTTTCCCCCAGTTACCATGTTTTGGCACATTCGGGAGCAGATGTTTCCTTCTGTTTCTGGTGATTTCATACTTGTGACCTTGTTTGTCTTAAGCTCCTCCTTTGTAGCGGGATGTTTCCATTGTTGGTCCTTGAAGTTATCCTTCAGGAGACTCTCCTTAATGAGGCATGCGGTGCCGACATCCTCTTATCTGGCCTAAATGTTATTAACTACCTTGAATATTCTAAATTCTTATGTGTCAGTTTCTACTTCTAATTGTGATCCTCACTTAACAGCTAATCATTCCGATGCTATTTACGTTTCACCCAAGGCAAATATATGCTTGGTAACAACTATGCCAGTGTAAAATACCATTGTATTTACGGTAATTAACATTTTCTATACATATCAGCGTGTTTATGTTCTCAACTCAGTCCTTAAAGTTATTTACGTACAGGCCATTGTTCTGAACGCATTAAAGATTTTTATTACGTATTTTTCAAGAAACATGTTTCTGACCCTTAAAAATTTCTCTACAAAATATTGAAATTGTTTCATTTTTGGGGAAAGTTTGTTTTCTTTCAGTGCAGCATCAGGGAAAGAGCATGCAACTGAATCACTTCCACATTAAAAAGTACAGCCTTTTAGGTGTGGTACTCCAACTAGATATCCAGGCAACACTGCCTTTTTAAGGAGGATATCAGATGTGGAGACAATGAAGGAACTGGATGCACCATCAGAAGGTAATAATATATCCGTTCTTATTGGCTGAAAATCTATCCCAAAGGCCTATTTCTCTTCCCCTAGAATGTTCTGTTTTCTTATTTTTATTGAGAAGCATTTCTATGGAAATACAGAAGTACATAGTGCTTTTCTGGAACATAAAGCAGAGTTCCACTTAGTCCCTACCCAAAGTGTGAGCTGGTTTTTTTTGGATTTTTTTTTTTTTTTAACTGACAATATGGAAAGAATGGACAAGTAAGGAATGAAAGGCTTAGAGTGGTGGAGTTTGAAGACAAGTAGGTAGATTACATTTGCTGATTAATCTGTAAAATATAATACAATAATTATTGATTATATAAGATTGATTATATAATGTAAAACTTTGCAAATAAAATAACTGCAGGCAAATGACCAAGTTATGACTTTTTAAATCTAGGCATAGATTTTTCATTTTCTTGCTAGAAACACCCAAATTAATGGTTTTCAGTGATACTTGCCAGCAATACTGGGTTGCTGATTAGAAGGGGTAGCGGTTCTTACTAAGTTGAATTGCTGAGAAAGATTCCCCCCTGCTTTGAAGGTGTCAAATTGATTAAACTGAATAAAAACAGTTTTTAGCTAGAGGCACAAGGAAGAAGTATTATATCCACAGAGAAGGTTCAAAACAGATTTTTAATTTTTTTTTAAATATAGAGTATATTTGCATGTGTAGGTCAAACAGTGAAACAACACAGGGAGAAATTTTAAAACTAATTGAAGTGTAAATGTAAACTCATTTATGGTTGTTGTTTCTCCGTAATTTGTTTGGTTTGTTTGTTTATCTAAGCACTAATGCTGTAGTAAGATAAGATTTTTTGTTTTCATGAGGCTAAAATAGGCACATGAAAATTTGCTGTTCCAAAGGAGGGAACAGCAGTATTGGCATAAGCAGTTTTACACGACTCCTTTCCCAATGTTTCCTCCCCATGAAATATGAAAGAAAGTGAAACTTTGGGCCATTCTAATCCATGCCAACCTTTTCAGACCACAAGGCAGATCTGTAGGAATTAGGGATTGTTGCTGGGAACCCAGACAAAATTCAAGATGGCCTCAATGTACCTGTGTTGGCATTGATTCTGTGCTCTCAGACCATACCTAGGCTAATGGTAAAGGCAAGCGAGCTTCAGAGCTGTTGATGCAATCCTAGCATGCCCAGTGTCACTGTACTTAGAGCTCAACTAGAGTAAGAGTATAAAACTAAATACAAATGAGGTTTACTTAACACAAAAGTATGTTTTGAAAAACTAGAATAAGAAACATATCCCAATTTAGTGCAACACTGGAACAGACAGAATTATATGAAAAAATGTACAATAGAAGCTCAAATTGAATTTCATTCCTAAACTGTTGACCAGGTACATGTTCAAACATAAAATTACTTGGCCATATTTTCTTCAGAAGGTGAGTTTTCAGGGTGGATTCTGTGAATCACCAAGACTGCTTCGGAGTGGCCAGGAGAGAAGGAAGCCTTTAGCTCCATGAAGAAAAAATCAAAGATGGTAATAGCAGTAGAAGTGTCATCACAGGGATAAAGTACCAGTTATCCTGCATGGCAAACATTAGTTCCAGATCTGTGAAGTAAATGATGATTAGTTAAATTGCTGTGGTCAGTATACATACATGCACATAGATACATGTGCAGGGACAAAACTATGTTGCTTCATCACTAAGGAAAAAGCTCCACCCCAGTAGAAGGACGGTTCTGAAATTCATAAGCCAGACAAATTATGGCTAAACATTGGTCCTTGTGCCACAGTCAGCAGTGACAGATTTTGGTTGTCACCAACAACTGTGAGCTATGTGCTTTTTAAAAATATTTTTGACACCAGGAACCGGAAAGGGCTTCTTGGTTTTAAGCTTATTATTCATCTTCCTTACCTCTTCCAGCCATGGTATACACTTGAAGGGAAGGAAAGGAAACCAAACCAGGATGGTCCTGCAACTTTTTAACACTAGTGAAAAAGCTGGCAGCTAATTAGAGTATCCTTTGTATGAAATATGTCCTATGAATCTTTACTGTGTAGTGTATTCCAATTTATTATTTTTTGTATTTACAAAATAGCTAAAAGTAAAATGTCTTCATTATGTCTTCAACCCACCTTTTTCAGCAGAGGTACTGCAGAGTTCAGAAGATGCGTTGGCAAATAGTGCCTGGTTGTCGCAGTCCTTAACTTTACCAGTTATTGTTAAGAGCACAGGTGCCTAACACACAGCAGGGAAAATGAAGCACCTGAGAAGTGACTTCAAAGAAGCGGCAAAGATGAGTGGAGAAATGCAGAGGAGAGAAATAGGGTCTGAATTCCCTTTCTCAAAGGTGCTTGCCTCTGGTTGGGATTCTTAGATCTCAGCTTTCTCTCTGCTGAAGTAGCTTCATTTTAGTGTAGCTGAAAAAACTGAAAGGTAGCTCTAAAGATGGCACTGTTTTTTACAGTTTAAAATTACAAGTTGCAAATTGTGTCATGCAAATTGCAGTCCATTTTCTCTAGTTTGAAAAAAATAAAAAGACTTGTTATTTCTCCAGGGATAAGCATGTTTAAGACTACATGCTGCTTTTCAGTTCTTCACGTGGCTTCATAGAAGTAGTGGTTGGAATGGATCTTTGTAAGTCATCTAGTCTAGCCTTCCACTTGTAGCAAGACTGTTGCCAAATCTAAGTCGTGTCAGCTGTGACTTTGTCTAGCTGAGTCTTGAAAATCTCCAGGGATGGAGTCTCCATGGCCTTTCTGGGTAACCTGTTCCAAGGTTCAGTATCTTCCTGGGGAATAAATTTTTCCTAATGCCCAATATGAACTTCAACTTGAGGCCATTGTCTGAAAAGTTTGACATCATCATTTTTGTAACTCCCTTTTAGTTAGTTCTTGTAGGCTGCAGTTAGTTCCTCTCAGCCTTTATCTCTTCCTTGTCAAACTAAACATGCTTTTTTCCCCTCAACTTTTCCTTGTAGGCCATGTGTCCTCTGCCTCAAGAGCCCTCTCCTATACCTTCACCAGTTTTCTTAATTTTCTGCTCAAACTAGGTGGTACAAAGCTAGGTACACTATTCCAAGTGTGCCTCACCAATGCCAGGTAGAAAGAGATGTGGTGACTTCCTGCAGTTTGCTGGCCATAATCCTCCTCATGTGTGTGGCATTTGCTTTATATGAGGGCACTGTATTGGCTTATATGCAACTTGAGATCCACCATGATGACCCCAGAAGCTTTTCAGCAGGATTTCTCTTCAGCCAGTTGGTTCCTAGTCTGTCGCGATGCATCAGAGTTTTCTGCCTCGGGTGCTGAACTTTGCACTTCTTGTGGAACTTCATGAAGTTTCCGATGGCTTGATCCCCAATATCTCACTGAACTGAAAGTGATATTTTTCAGAATAGAGTTTTTCATTCAATGTCTATAACACTGCAGAAATAATCTGGCGTGGTACTTGAAAAGTTTGAAGTACTTTTAGTGGCAAATAACTTTATAACAAAGTGTTTCCAAACAAAATCTTTGGCCAGAATTTGCCACTTTGTTGTAATTGTTTTATTGCCATAGAAGTTAAGTTTCATTTGCAGAAATTCTGTGATGTAGGAATGAACAAGACTTATGCCTTAACTGTAACCTTGTTTTCTCTAGTCTTGGGGCCACTAGGTTTGAATTAGCCTGTGGTCTAATTTTATAGCAGATATCATGGGTCCTAAACGAAATTTTAAAGAGAACTGAACTGGTTCAAGGTGTCCCAGGGTGAGACCTAGAATTGTTAAGTGACAGATGTTTGCAGATCTCTGAAGAGATTCCATATAAATCAAGAACATCTACAAATGTTCTTTTTATGTGGGTTCAACTACTTGAGGAGGAGGAGGGAAGAATAATATTAACCTTCTCCCTTTTTTAGAAATGTACCCATGTTGATTGAATTATACCTTTATTGCTATCAAATGCTGTTTACCAGCTGATAGGATAGTATGCCTAAGACTTTGCCTATTGCTCTTTCACAGCATGGTTACAACTTTATAATGAAATCACAGGCTCATAGAGGCAAAACTGTAACTGTTTAAGCCCATAAAATAAGTGGTTTACAAGAAAAAGCATAATCAGTAGTATCAAGTATTTTGTCAATTATATTAGCAACAGAAGAATAAAAAACAATGCCTATTTGACAAGAGACTGTTTTTGAAGATGTTATATTTGCATAATGCTTGTCCTTTCATACTATAGAAAGCAACAAAACATCATAAAAGAGATATATCCATTATTCATGAATTTAAAGAATGTGACTTGCATGTGGAAGATAAGACAACTGGATTTTATATTGTTAGAGTGTTTTTAAAAAAAAATTACAAACAATTATTGTTTGTTTTTTAACTAAACCTGTTTCTTCAGAGGCTGATTCATTGTATGATCCTACAGTTAGTAAATGAAATATTTTCTTATTAACTTCAGTATAATTGACACCTTATATGACTCAGAGTGCTGAGAGTAAACAACTCGGGCAGAATTATCCTGTCGCATCTGTGGGGCTGATTAGACATAAACATCAGTCATGACAATTTAGATTTGCTGTAGTGCATGTGGCTTCTCCAGATGCCCCTGTACTATAAGCATGGGTGTCGACTGAGACTGCTTACCAGATCTATGCTGGTTTCAAAAGACAAAAGTAATTTGGAAAGAGAGGAATGTTTTTTCCATTGCTCCATCTTGTTTTTTAGGCAAGAACTGTTTATCTCAGCACAGAATTAGTGACTAGGTATAATCGACAATGGAAGAGGCATAAAGCAGGCTAGTCCTTATCTGTGTACCCAAATAACATATGGAACAACCCTACTACAAAAAATAATACCTGAAATTTTGTTAGGTCAAAGCGCTTGGATCTCTGTGGTTTTTTCAGCTCTCCTGAATATGTTCCAGGTACTCTTTCTGTGGGCTTTATACCCATTTCCTGAACATAAACTCTACTCTCTTTACAGTGAAAAATTGCAATGAAGCAACTCTGTTGTTCAGTGCAACAGCTCTGCAGCTGCGATGTGCAGCTCTGAAATGCAGATCAGATTCTGTTGCATCAATTCTAAAGCTCCATTGTCTCCCTCCAACAGCCACCCCAGTGAGATGTTAGAACATCTCTCGGTCTCTATATTCAGGCTTTTTCTTTCCAACTCTTAAAGCACAGTCTCAACTTGAGCAAGCTCCCTTTGTATTTCTGACTCTACAACTTCATATTCTTTAAAGATAATCGTGTATTTTGTGGAGAACGGGTTATCTAGTAATAGTGTTACTGTAGCTGTGGTAGCCTGAGGATGTAAGAAAATGAAGGTTTATAGGTATTAGTAAGATCTTTTAATTATTTTATTAGTTGAAACATTCTATAGAGCAATGAAGACTTCTCTGACGTTGGTCTGAGGCAAAATGAGGGATGCTGATACAAGACTTGATTAATATATAGTTAGAGGAGGAAAATATAATGATAATTAATATAACTTTATGGAAAAAATGACATTGTTAGTTGCAAAACAGATTCTTCCTCACCAATTTCATATTTTTGTATCTTACCAAAGATATTCTTTAATCTTTATATCCACTGTTGATTAACTTTCTCATTTTTCTTTGACCAAGCTCAATTTGAACTAGGAAAATGCTGAGTTTCTATCCAGTGACGTGACAACCTGAACAGCACAGAACCCTTCGGAGCTCACTTTGGCTTTGTGGCCTGTTACAAATGGATTAGATGTCAAGATTTTTATATTTAACACTGTTTAACTGTATATCTTACTGTGGTAGGTACTATTATGAGACAACTAACTGATCTAATTACGTGGACTAGAGCCCATTCCATTGTGACTCAGACTGCTTCTGTAGATCCACTAATATCAGCAAAATTTTAGATTAGTTTTGCAAATCTCCAAACCTGAACAGCAGTTTTGTAGCTGCTGTCTGCTGATCTTGTAATCCATGCAGAAACTCATTTGAAAAAGAAAGAATAGGTATTTACTTTACAGAAAGGATGATGATTCAAGTCATGTTGTCAGTATGGATTCCATGACCAGACCAGCTTCCCATTGTAATTCTGTGGAGCATTATATAATGCAAGAGGAACAGGACTGCTCCAACATGAGGCATAAGGGCATTCAGAATTCAGCTGAGGTTCCTCATGATTGCTGCAAGCCAAAGAGAATATGACAACAAGAACGTGAGGTACATTAAATTGGAATGGGAAGCCTTGTAGATGATATTTATTAAAAATAAATTATAGATTATTTCTTGTATTTTTAAGAAAAAGTGGGCAGAAGCATTCAATTTTCCTTCTTTGTATCATTATTTCTTGTCCCTCTACAGTGTTTTTACTCTTCTCTGAATTAAAGTATTACAGTTTTTTGGTTGTCTTCTCATATAGATGCCTTTCCCAACTTGGTTTTCTAATAATTCTCCTGACTGTCTTTGCATATGTGTGTTCTTTATGTGTTCTTTCATTTAGTGAGTCCAGAATAGTATCGTAGGACACCTCAGTGATTTATAAAAAATGTTGAAATACATTCTTATTTCCTCTCAGCATCTTTATTGTTTCTAACACTGTTTGCATTATTATCTGTCACAGCACATTGAATCATAGACATGCAGACTTACTCTGACTTACTCTCTCAGGTCCTCCGGACCTCCTCCCATTGACCTTCTGCACTAGCATGAGATTTCATTCTGCACTTCTCAGTTTAGAAGAAATGAAGGCTGTGGCTCTTACTTTAAAGCAGCTTTGATGTTTCTGCAGGAAGCACGCTTACCCTTAATTTACTCAGTTTTGAAGAATTAAGTGTTTTTTGATAACAATATATGTTCTGAGCACTGATAAACACTTGTAACTGCACATTTACTTAACAAAGTATTTCTCCCTGAAAGTAAGAAATTGATATCTTTGGGAATACTCTTAGAAATGCTGCGGTAAGCAATCCATCTTCTTGAAAATGTCAAATGTTCTATTTCATGGCTTGAGCCACTCACTTTGGATGTTGGAGAACTGTTTCAGTTCTTCCCTTTTCCTGAAGGGCATTTGAACTCATAGGACTTAACTCCTGAAGCAGGCAGTTTTAGCTCAGTGAAAGAGTGCTCTCAATCTCCACTTGAAATTGCTCCACTTTTAAATGGCATACTTAAATATTCTTTGGGCCAGAAAGAGAGAATGTGTATTATAACGTGAGATTTTGGTTCTAATCCCAAATCATTTTATTGTTTCAGTGTTTTCTATCAAGAAGAACTGTGTGTATCTCTGCTGGTGAAAATGTGGGGGCCTGTTGTTTTCACTGTCACTGCTGGATTTAAGTGCATGTGTTTGATTTAAATTCCACTTTGGGCACCTGCATCCTTCTATGAAACTAGAGTTAAATGCTTNTTAATCAGCATTAGACATTTTGATTTCTTTACCCAACTTCAAGTTTGAGAAAGCTATTGTGAACTTGCACCCTTTCAGCATACATACGCCTCATATTTCAGTCTTGTTGTCTTATTTCTATTTAAATCAATGGCTGTAGGAATAGGAATGTTTGCATGTTTTGTTTGAATTACAAAAAATTTGTTTCTTTAATGTTAAAGAAGGAGTTTCTTGAACTCCTTTAAATTGATTGTGTTTTGGTGGCTTTCCAAGCTATTTTTCAAAGTACTTGTTTAAAGGTTAATAAACTTAACTCTTAGGAAGTACCATCCTCTAATAGGAAGTCTTTATTATCTGACCATAGAATATGCTTCCCGTGGCTCAGAGTTAGACAATACTCCATGAGTCTCATCAAGTCTACGTTTTCATTTAGATCCTCTTGATTACACAGACAAATAGGAGAATATGTTGACATGTGTGTGGTACAGTGCCGGCAGTCAGCTACAGTAAGATGATCATGCAGCTTTTTCAGAGAACCAATCCCTGGATTATTGGCATGGATTATCTGGTGAAGATTTTTTAATATTGTGGAATTGTAGGGTTATAAATGATTACACTTTACTGCTCAGTCTAGTCATTACTAGGAAAATAAAACAAGTTTCCTGCAGTGATATGTATCAGTTTTAGATCAGACTGAGATTACTTTATGCTTAGTCATGTGTCGGTTTGAAATGCAGTTTAATGAGCCTAATTCCTTCCAAATTTGAGGATTTAACTTCTGACACATTCAGACTTTTGCAAAAGTGGTCTGAATTTTGTGGCCTGTAGTTACAACTAGGACTGAAGTGATGCGGAGTCAAAAGTTCCTCTGAAGTCTCTCGGTACCGTGCAGAGCTGGAATTGTAAGCATGTGCCCCTGCATTGAGAGACCAGGCTTCCTGACTCAAGATATAGTTACTTATCAAATAAGTGAAGAAGGTTGCTGTCCTTGGTGGAACCTTGTGCCTTGCTTTTATCGTGTTTAGCAGAGGTCTGGCTGTCTGGTGCAGTGGTTTAGAACAACTTTGCATCCATGTAAAAGTTCAGACAGTCACACTTTCCAGATTGGAAGCAGCAGGCTTGCAATGAAGAAGCAGCATTGCATACCAGAGATGGACAGAGTCTAAGAAATGGCAGCCTGTATCTTCAAGAAGTGTATTATATTTATGTCTCTGGTTGGTATTCATTTTGGCAGCATTCGCACAAGTTATCCTTGCTAAAGACTAACTTAAACTATGTCGCGGCTCTTGGTGTCAAGGCTTATCTAATCATCAGAGCATCAGTACCAATATTTATTCATTTCTGAGGAAGCCAAAACCACTTCAGTAAGAATTTATCATCACAGTAAGTTTCTCTAAATACAGTATTTTTTTTCACTAGAGTATAAAAAAAAAGATTGTGTTTGTCTCAAATCATTTTGAATTATTTGACAAGAGGCTTTGTGTAATGGATGTTCAAAATAATCTTATCCTATACTGCTTGTATACTTTTATCATAAATATAATAGAATGGAGGAATGCATAAAGTTTCTTTTGCATTATTTTTCTTTGTTTCACATTTAAGGCATTGATGCCTAAATTTTATTTCTTCTTTGTGATCTAATACAATCTATGTGACTAAGGAGTGTATTAAAATACTTCTGTTTTTAAAATATTCTCTGATTCTGGGTTAACTACTTCTTTTATTTTTTTTTTTTATTCTCTGCATATAATTTTTTTACCAATGACATTCCCAGTGTTTATTCAGGAAATATGTTTGTTCACGGAGTTGGAATCTGTTCCTCCCCTTGATTTTTGTAGGACTGGAAGTCTTCTACTATGTTCTCAGTTATAAAAAGGGAAAGCCTAATAATTCCATTGGTGTTTCTTTTACTTTCTGTGTGGCAATGATGGCTCTGTAAACAACAGCGACCACATCTAGCTGCTACCAAAGCCAGAAAAGACTTTATCTTTTAATCTCAATAGAGAGTGAATCATGTTTCATGAGAATGGATGATAGCTTTGAGACCAAAGGTACCAGTATGTTGCTGTGGGATGAAGATGTATCTCAGCACCCTGTTCTGTCCGCTCCTTGGATGGAGAGCACTGCTGTAATGTATTATAATCCAGTACTGCAGCCTCAGTCTGCAGAGCCAATACTCCTACTGATTAAGCAGCCTGACCAAAACTGAGAATTTCTGAGAATGCTGAGATTTCAAGAAGTTTGTGTTCCCACTGAATATAAAATCTGTATTTCTAGAGTTATTTTCTATTTGAAATTTATTTTAAAATATTTTCCATTTAGAAAGTGAAACTGTCTTCTTTCATATTCCTGATTCGAAACTGAGCTGAATGCCCCAGCTTTCTGCAGCTCTTAGGTCTTGTTCCTGGAGTAGGAAGATCTCTGTTTCACCAGATTATTCACTGGCTGTGACTGAAGGCAGTGTGACCATAACTTGTGTAAGGGCTTCAGCTGAGGACTTCCTGTGTAGTATTTGCAAGATACTTCACATCTTAACTCACACCTGTATCAACACTTGCGCCCCAAAATGAGACTACTAGCTGGGAGAAAAGATTATTTGGGGTGCTACAGTGCTGACAGCAGTCAGCGTCCTCTGGGAGGTGCTAGTGCTTTACAGTATTGAGTTCCCAGCTTGTACATCGTGGGGCGTATCTTCCTGAGCAGGCACTGAATGCTCGTTATTCTTATTGAACTTGGGGAAGCTGAGGAGGAGCAGTCTTGAAAAAATGGTCTCTTAAAAGCATTACACTCTTTATATTCAAAGCATTAAAACATTATATTTACTCATTTTAGATCAGTTCTCAGTGTGGCACTGTTAGAGTATTTAGAATTACTGCTAATTGGAAAAAAAGAATTGTAGAATCTTTGCAAATTTCCCTTTCCAGTACAGAATGAGAGATTTTAACCAGAAAACCAGAATGTTATTTCTACATTTAACAGTCCCTATGACAGCACATCCATCTACGATGATAGTAAACAAGAAAACCGTCTCAGTTACTTATTTTTATCCAAGCCTAGCTGCACATACCTTGTTTTAATTAGCATAATTATAACTATAATGCAGCAAAACCTGGAGGTGGTCCTCTGTTCCTTCAGAGGACAAATAATGTAAAGAGAACAGATTTACCAAGGCCATATCAATAAAGTAAGTGTCTTCATATTTTTCTTGTCAACCTTTCAGATGCTTCGTGGTTAATTAAGCTTGCTAAAAAGAGCCATTATTGTAGCACCATAGTATTTGATTTTAATTTTCTCAGTGTAAATAATTCAGATAACTACTGTGGCTACCTTGGTACCTGCTTTGGATCCTGCAGGGACAGTTACTCTTTGTGGGTCTTGAGGACAGAGGTCACTACCTCTTTCTGTGCTCTCCCTGCTCTTGCTTTGGAGAGCTCTCTTACTGCCTTTGCTCCAGGTGCAATAGCTTCTGCAGCTATGCTTACATGTCTCTCACCTCTGCATTAAAAAGCTCCTGCTGTCTTTTATGCACAGATTAGAAACCTGTTTTGTTTATGGGGCAACCCTATAGTAGAAAAAAAAGAAACAAAGGTGAAATTGCATTTAGGCATAGTTCTGTTTTTCCTACTTTTTTAATACTTAAAAAAATTAGCAGGCCTATTGTATCATCTCAATCTGTTTCAAGTATTTAGCAGCTTTTTTAAGCAGCACTAAAATTTTACAGTAAAAATACTTTATCTTAATATTATTTTTAAGTTTCAGGCTTTAATCCAACTTGTCATAGCATGATGATATTGTATTTTAAAAACATTCTCAAAAGGCCTTTTTAGTTTACATTGAAGTTCCTTTTATCTTTTAATGGTATGACATATTAATGCTGAGGTTGGGGAGATTTTTTTAAACTATCGTTATCTAAAGAAAAGCTACTGAATATATGACCTGATTCTCAACATTGCTTGGTAGCTGTAGTGCCCAGAAAACCCAGGATTTCAGAATTTGGTTCAGAGCCTAAATTTAACAGGTCTATTGGCCTAGGAAGTTTCCAAAGCTCTTGAGGTGATGCTAAGCTCATTTTTTATGAAAACAAAGCACACGCAACTCTCGGGCCAACTAATGTCTGCATGCTAGCTTTCAGTCTGGGAATACATAAATAGCAGTAGAAGTAGGAAGAAGCATTTGACCAGCTGCATAGCTTTGTGCAATTGCATAACACTACACTACTGAACCTTCTCAGCAAAGCAAATTGCTTCAGACAGAGGCATTGCGCTAACTCTGCAGGTCTTGGTCCCCACGTCTGATTACGTGGCTTTGCACTGCGCCCCTTTGCTGGCAGCTTTACTGCCCTGGTTCACTGGATCACTAGCTTCTGGTACAGATAATATGTCATTTTACCTGTCCAGGCCTGCCAAGCAGTCAGACATCTCTGAGTTTAGCTACAAAACATCTACGTCTTGTCAGCTTCTAAAAACCTTTTAGCCATGCCCTCCTGTGGCATGCCCTGTTTAACCTGTAATAAAATCCCCTCTGATCTCCTGTTGATTTGCTCAGATTATGAGATTCATACACTAAGGATTTCACTCTGCTCCCTCAACGTATAGAAAGCCCATTTGCACTGGGGTATTCCCAAAACCAACAGTAATACAGGAAGAGCTGGTCTTTACCGTTTGGGTCAGGTTTTTGTAACTTGCAGACTACAGCCCTTGATTCTAAAAAGGATCGTTTTCCCAAATGGTAAGACTGGGACAAGACAAGTTGTTACTCTGCCAGAATCAAATACATCTTGGTGTACGAAATATATTTCAGACCATACTAGTAAAACAATTGGGTTCTGAATCCTCCCAAGAATATAAGGTAAAAATAAAGAGAATAAAGGTGATCCTGCAGCACTTGGTTTTAGGTGCTTTATAGCATAATCCACAATCTGAAACCCTGACTTGCCCTGGATCCGAGAGGGAATCTGTGTGCCAGCAACTTGGTTGAGCCTGAAGTTGGCTGTCTTGTCCCCCAAAGCTTAATCCAGAACTTTGTAGCTACAAGCCTTGGCTCTCCAGACAACGCACACATACGTTACCCAGACCTAGCCAACAAAAACAGGGAGTTCTTGTCGTTCTGAAGGATGGCTTCCCTTCACTTCAGGGTCTCCCCACATTCACTCGGGACTTACAGACTGTTTCCTCTCAAATAGTGA
This sequence comes from Fregata magnificens, assembly GCA_013389945.1. Taxonomy (NCBI): domain Eukaryota; kingdom Metazoa; phylum Chordata; class Aves; order Suliformes; family Fregatidae; genus Fregata; species Fregata magnificens. The sequence goes on from WAAD01031107.1 coordinate 16,070, forward strand.
TGTGCCTGGGAAATCACTACACCATGCAGTGGAGCTTGCTGCAGAAGTTCTGAAGTCTTTCAGGCAACAGAAATAAGAAAGGTGAGCTTTACAGAGAGATTTCTAAGCAGTTATGCTGCATTCTTACATAAGCCACAAAGGACATCCAGAGCAATGCGAAATAGTAGAATTTACACAGCTAATTTCTTCTTGAGTGTTTTTGGGGGATTTGATCTAGACCTGGACATTTTTGACAATGAAGATGGTTGTTCTGCCTGAGAAAACATGTCCTTTAACCCTGTCATCTGAAGGTTTAAAACCCAACTCTGGCAGACATTTTCACTCCCTCAACTCTTTAATTTTCTTTCATATCTCTGTGGACAACATAAGGAGAAGCAATTTTCCAACCGAACTCCCTGCACAACTTGTTCAGTTATTGATTGTCTCATAAGGAGAAGATCTGGTTTCCAATTTCTTGTCCTGCAGCATACCAGTTCTGATTTAAAAAAACTCCAGAAAATAAAAAGGGCAAACTTAGGATTGCACACGTAACAAAGTTCATAACATGCAGATTTCATAGCTTTTAACATATGGAAACAGCATGTCTGAATTTTGCTGTAGCTAAAACAACCTATTCAGTACTGGATGGATAAAACCAAGCCAGCAGACTAATTTGAATTTCAATCGATAAAAAAAAGTGGTAGGCATGAAGTCTTTTTTTTTCCTTTTTGTGCATCATAGCCTGGTTTGGTGACATCAGGAGGAGAAGGGCCTGACTCTTTTAGAGGTCTTGGGCATCACAGTATGAAGTAAGTCTAGCTGCCTTTTTGCCTGTGTCAGTTAATGCTTAAGGGTTCTAACAGGATATGTCCCGCTGATGCACACGTACCTCCTCTCAGCTTCACCTGTTCCAGAGGAGATCTCACAGATACAGCTGGGAAATTTTAAACTATATTGCAGAAATTTAGACAGAATCCTGAGCCAGCCTGTTTTCAAAAAATGCAGCCAGAGAAGGTGGTCCTAAAACAGTAGGTCTGTGCTAGGCTTGTCTAGTACAAGAAGGTAAAATTTCATGCCTAATTTAAGTTAAACTGATGGTATTTGCATTCTTAAATTTATTCACTAAAACATGTAGCCTAGTTTTCAGAGATTCTGCAGACTCAATTGTTTTTTTATTAAGAAAATACTGATTACATTTGTGATGTAGAAGAGGCATTTAAAGGAACACTGATGAAGTATTTCTTCACTCTTCAATGCAAACCCCATGTTTCAACTTAGATGCTCTATAGCTGTAACAGGAGACTTGCCTGCCTCTCATGTGCACACAGCTGAGTCCTTACAGGAAAGCTTTCTATTTAAAAGGTTGTGGGGTGATGTTACTGATAGAAAAAAAACCCAAAAAAACCCATATAGACAGAAGAGGACAGCAAAATCCCATTTAGTCCAACACGACAGGGAGAAATTAAGAGACCCCTTGTGACTAATGAGTTCAGGAGCAGCTTTGACTCAGTGCAATTACTAAAACCTCATTTTAATCCAAGGTATTGAAGACTTGATAGCAGTGCAGTTTACCTTACCAGCTTTAACAGATAGTGGTGTATACTCCAGAAAAGTCCGTGACTGTTATTTCCTTCACTGTAGTGATTTGTTGTACCTTTAAATAAAAAGAAAATGCAGACTCTGATGGGGTCAAGCAGAATCATTTGCAATGCACCGTGCCAGCTTTACAAGAAGACCTCTTTGAAATGCATGTATCCCTTTGGTCAGTATAATGCAGTTTTTCATTGTAATGCAGCAGAATTGTCATGCTCCTGTTTTCTGCCCTGCTTCTTCCAATTTTATTGCGGTCTCAGCTGTGTGTGTCGCAGCAACTGAACCATTGCAGTTCATGGGTAATCTTTGTAAATCTTTGACATTTTAGCAGCTGTTGCATGAAAAGCAGAGGCATACCTGAAGCAGGGGTAGGATTTTCCAAGAGGCTGAGGTCACCACAACAGGAATTCCTAGGTAATCTCTGTGCATTCATGAATTACAGCTTTCAGCTTCATCTGGGGATCATATTACAGTGCTGACTTGGCTAGAGTGAAGTTGATATGCCCTTCAAATGTAAATATTGGCTCTTTTGGAAGTCTAAATTACCCACATGTACTCAAGATTACCTTGAAATCTGGCGTGTCCTGTGCTGATGTGGAATAGCACTTGTGACTCAAATTCAGACAGAAGTCTTGAAATTCATTTTCCATTTCATAAAACGGGGCTTTTTTAGTGCTAGAAAGTGAAGGTCACATCTTCGGGGAAGGTGTGACCTGCAAATCATTAATCTATTTATATCTCAAATGTTCTTAGTTACTCAACACTTATCCTAGCCAGAGCAAAGCACCTTGTGCACCTCTGAGGGACCTGTATGGAGAGCTTAATTCTCTCTTTAGGGAGACTGGAGGGGGTCTCCTGGGCCAATAAAATGTGGCCTTGTGCAGTTGCCATTTGAGAATGACTTTAGTGGGAACATACTGCGGCCACTGAACTGCAACACCATCCAGTCTATGTAAGGTGCATGCTTCTCATTGACAGAAATCAGTGCTGAATTTAGAAATGACTGTTGGAGGAATCTGTGTTTCTGTTCTTTTTACGTAAGGGAAATATCTTATGAAATTATGTGCTTTACATGGGTTACAATTCAGCTAGTTCAGAAAAGAAGTGAAGTGTGAATGTTTGCCAGGGTCAGAGGCTACAGGATGAAAAGCTGGGGAGGAAAAAACTTGGAGTTGCAATGAAGAGAAAAGGAAATTATCAGAAAAAGTGAAGTGTTGGGGCAACTCCGGGGAGAATGGCTGGTGGGGGGGAACTGGAGAAGTAGGAGGAACTGAGTTTCTAGGGGATAGAGGTCAGTTGCCTCTTACTGTGTACCAGGGCCTTGGAGGAACCTATCTCTTGTGAGCCTCCTTCTTCAAGACCTGACATTAGGCATCTTACCTTAGACGCCTCAGTCTTCTTGTCCCAGGCTCCATCTTGAGCAAGCTGAGGGGGGCCCTAGCCACCACAAAGCAACCTTCAACTGTTGCCAGCCATTTTTTGTTTTGTCAGTAAAGAATAATTCTCCAGGTCCAGCTTCCTGCTTCCTTTGCAGGTGCTTGGCACAGAAGCAGCCAGCCAGCTGGGGGGGCAGAGGGCAGGGGTCTGCTGCTGGGTTATGGGGGCTGTTCTGCGCTCTCCTGAGCTTGGACTGTGATATTGCATTACCCGCTCTGTCAAAATTCCCCACCTGAGGGTACCCATTTTGTTTTGGCTGAGTCATTTCACTGGCTACCATTAATTGCCTCACAAACGTGTCTTGAATATTACTTTACAAAACAGTTCAAGAAAGTGGTATAGAGAATAGATGTTTAAAAACAACTATTTGCCTGTGACACTGCAGCAGTTTGGATGAGATGACAAGTCCAAAACTAAAGATGTGTCTTCACAGGGGTATTTATTTCACATTAAGCTTAGTTACTGCTCATTAAAGCAGCTGCAGCTAAGAACTCACAATGCAAAATAATTACAGTGTACGGACTGCCAAGACAGTGTTTGTTCCTCAGCCTGTTTTGAAGGTGCTTTAAGTTCACTGCTTATTGATGTAGTACAGACAAAGATAGGCTTTTAACGTACGGCAGTCCTTCTGTTGTGTTTCACACCAGGACCAAGTAGTCCTTTTACCTTCAGGCCTTATCCAGCTATGGAGAAAATTGTGGGCATTTTTACCTGCACGTCCCTGGCATCAGTGTCAGCAGAATATGGCTGTGGTACTCCAGCGCTGTGTCAGCCAGTGAGGGGCAGATCTCTGTGACTTTGGGGAAGAAGGAAAGGTTCAGGATGGGCTTGAGAAGTATCCCCTGAAAGGGTACCTGAACCAGGAGGCATCTGGGCTAGCCTGTTTTATTAACACAGTGAGGTAAAAGTGAATTGTAGAAGACCCAAAGAACAAACAGCGGGTTTCATGAGTAGCAAAAACCTAAGGGAATGAGTTACCTGTGGATTTGAATTTCCTAGCTGGACTCTGGTGTTTAATGACACTAGCCATGATTTACACCATGGCAATAAGGACATTCACAATGTATTCAACCTTGTATGCAGTAACTAGCACCTGAAGTGAGTTCAGCCTTTCTTTCAAGAGGGACACTTACGGGAGGTCCCTCTCCACCTCCTCTGCATACTTTCATGAAACTTGTAGGAATCTAACATCTTTAACATCTCTAGCCTGACATGAAATGAGGTTTATATTGATCTTATTCAAGTTACTGGGAACATATGCATGCACACACAGGGTTATTATGTGTCATCTCCATAGGAAACTGGGCAAAACCTAGACCTCCAGCAGTATTTTTATTGTATTCATGTTCTGACAAGCTGGATGGCGTTTCGTCAGAGAGCAGCCCGCAGCGAGCCTCTCTCGGCTGCCGACAAAGCCAGGCCCTCTGAGGTAAGGACAGCTTCTGGTTCACAGGGCTGACGAGAGAGAGGTCCAAGAGGATTCTGGCATCAGCAACCAACCTGTCTACCTTGGCGGTGTTTTTAGTGTGCCACATATTAGATTTAGGGTAATAAAACTTTACAGTGAAGTAAGTTTCTGGAGTAGTCTAGAAGCGAGACATCATTTAAAGCATTTTGATTCAGTTTTATCATTGGGTTGTTGAGATGACACTTATGACAGATGACTCATAGAATTATGTCATGGTGATAGAGCATTTAATTGCCTAACAAGGCAATTCCACAAGGAAATCCTACAGGGGTTATTATAACCAGTGAATGAACTTTGTACCTATCTGCAGGATACACTGAAGGTACAGCTGTAACACTGCCAGGCAGCACTCCCTTCTCATCTGCTCCACTACATCAAGCTACACCCTTACATGCCAGCAGCATTTTGTGAGGGAATCGATCTGCCCGTGTCTTGCTGAGTTTCCATTTACCTTCTTAAACCAGTACATCTGTGCTTTTTAATACTAGATGCAGTCTGCCAGTGGAAACCACTGTACAATCGTTAGCTTACTTCCTGCAGGCATTCAAAGCACGACATTTCTTCCATGGCTTTCCCAAGTATTTCCCTGCCAATGTCCTCCGAAAGCTCTTCTTCCCTTTCCCACTGCAGTGATGGGAACCATTGCTGCTGACAGTCAGCTCTTCTTGATCAATGGTCCACAGCAAAAAATCACCCACCTACCCCCACTGGCCACACATCACAGGAGTATACAGAGAGGACTCTTGACCACATGGTGTCATACTTGAGGAAAACAAGGCAGGGAAACAATTTTTTGTCTCCAGTCTAGGGAAGATGCAAACATCACTTAACTGAAGGGTGTGGGAGACTGCATCTTTTAAGTCATCCAAGTAAGAAGTTCATGTTAATCTACCCGTTATCTACATGTTATCCCCTATAAAAGGAAGGGAAGTAAGTGGAGCAAGAGACCCCCTTGGCTCAACCACGAGCTCCTGGGTCTGCTCAAAACCAAAAGGGAAGCATACCAGGATGGAGAAGTGGAAGATTATCTGTTGAGAACTACAAGGGCATTGCCAGAGTATGCAGAGATGCAGTTAGAAATGCAAAAGCTCAGCTTGAATTGGAACTGGCCAGAGATGTCAAAAATCACAAGAAAGTGTTCTTCAGGTATGTAAATTGCAAGCGGAAACAGAAGGAAAACATAGGTCCACTGTTAAACAGTAGAGGTGAATCAGTCACCAACAATGCTGAAAAGGCAGAGGTTCTCAACACCTTCTTCACCTCTGTCTTTACCAACACTGTTGGGTCCCAGGCATTGGGAACAAAAATCCAGGTTGATCCAAACATAGACCTACCATCAGTAAGGGAGGAGTTAGTATGTGAATTATTACAAGAGCTTGACCTCTACAAATCAATGGGCCCTGACGCCATCCACCCGAGGGTGTTGAGAGAGCTGGCTGATGTCATTGTGAGACCACTCTCCATAATCTTCGAGAAGTCGTGGAGATTGGGGGACGTCCCAGAGGACTGGAGGAAGGGGAATGTTACCTCTATCTACAAGAAGGGCTCAAGGGAGGATCCG
>WAAD01031107.1:22757-39615 GCA_013389945.1 Fregata magnificens
GATGTGGACAGGCTGGAGAGGGTCCAGAGAAGGGCCACCAAGATGATCAAAGGTCTGGGAAGCCTGCCATATGAGGATAGGTTGAGAGAACTGGGTTTGTTCAGCCTTGAGAAAAGGAGGCTTAGAGGTGATCTCATCACCATGTATCAGTACTTGAAGGGAAGTTACCAAGAAGATGGAGACTCCCTTTTTACAAGGAGTTACATGGAGAGGACAAGGGGTAATGGGTATAAGTTATTCTTACAGAGATTCTGATTGGACACGAGAGGGAAATTTGTCACAATGAGAACAGTCAACCATTGGAATAATCTCCCCAGGGAAGTAGTTGACTCCACTACACTGGATACTTTTAAGACTCAGCTGGACAGGGTGCTGGGCCATCTCATCTGGACTGTGCTCTTGCCTAGAAAGGTTGGACCAGATGATCCTTGAGGTCCCTTCCAACCTGGTGTTCTGTGATTCTATGATACCTGCCTTCCAACCTGGTGTTCTATGATTCTATGATTCTATGATACCTGCCTTCCACAGTAAGGGAACATGAACCATTGGTGCTGTCAAGGACAATTTCCTCCTTCCTTGCAAATCTGAACAAGAAGGAGAGAAAAATCAAAGGAGGAAGTGCTTGAACAACATCTAGTAGTTTAAGAAGGCTGACAGCAAGTGTTTTCAGGACTGTTTTCAGGATCCCTCAAGGCTGGAAAGAGAAAGATGAGGCGTTAGCCGTGTTATAACTGAAGAAAATCTCACCGTAAACAACAAGACTTGGGAAAACAGGGATAAGGGAGCATCACTCCTGCAGATAAAGAACAGGCAAACGGCTTCACTGGAAAGCAGACTGAAACAAGGCCTTCCCCCCCCCCCCCCCCCCCACCACACCTTTTTTTTTCCATAGATCATAGTATAGGGCATTAAGAACTGAAGGTTTTGTTTGATGGCCATACTGAAAGAGGACATCCAGCTGAGGGGTCTCTCCCACACAAGATCCTGGTCCTCAAGATACCTGAAACCAAGTGGGCAGCTAATTGTAAAGTTGGAAACTTGTAGTCTCCTGGACTTTGACAAATTCACACAATAGTTTCTGTAAGCATAAAAATTTAATGACTTACTCTTTTTAAGTTTACGAGCTTTCCTCTTTGGTGTAATTTATTACAGCAAAATGAATTCTATTTATTTGTTTTGAAATGAAGAAGTATTTTACATCTATATAATTGAAAAAAGTTCTATAAAAGAGCAACTTTCAGCCAAAGAAGTCTGCTCTCATATTCAGCAATTTTCATGAAATATCTAAAGTATTTTAAAAAGACTCCCTGATGTTTTCATGCAATGCCAGTGTATAAAGAAAATAATTAAGGTCTCAGTGAAATATGTTGTAAGTTGGGCAGACTCCAAGACAACACAGGCCCAGTTTTCATGAAACTGTATGTTGCATTTAATGAATTGTTCAGACCCCATATTTTACAATATTCATTAAGTTTCATAGCAATATTCATGACATTTAATAGCAATGTTCATACAATATTAAATTAAACAAAGCATAAAAAAACCATCGCATCCACAAACTTAATAAATCACAGGAGTATAAACTTCCTTCCGAGCTGTAAGAGAACAGTCATCTTGCTTAATTTTTCTTATATTTCATTAAAGACAGACAAGCAATGCTTCATGGCAGATTCACAAAATAGGTCTTAAAATTCTCACCAGCCATTCATAGGCTAGCCATTCAAAATTACACAAGGCATGAAGACAGCACAGCCACAGCTTCACTGGAATTTATTTTAAATTAATAATAATAAAAAATAGCCCCCTCCTGTCATAGCAGGAATGCTGCTCTGACAGCCTTCATCAGAGGCTGCATAATGTTCTTCTGGAGAGAGTAGCTTTCTAGTTGCTCATAATTTCTACTTCTGTGTCTTGAAGTATATGATCTTAGCACTAAAAGGCTGTTAAATGGAAGTCTCCAGCCTTGCAACTTGCCTTTCAGTTTTCCAAATTCACACTTCGTCCTCAGCTTGCAGCTAATCAGACATTAGTTCACCAGCCATTCAGCAAAAGGCTTTGTTGATCAGGGAAGCGGAGGATAAGGTGGGTCTCCAGAGGGAAGACCATCAATTCCACCAATTATAGTAGCTGTGGGAAGAAGCAGATGCTTTACAGCATGGTGCATTAATGCTGACAAACATATCACTGTGCTAAACCACACTTTGGAGTAAGGGACTCCACTAACAAAGACAGACACATAATATAACAGCAAGGAGGAGTAGGTAAGGTTCTTTAATCACTTCCACCCTGTTGAAAATATATCACATCCTACCTGCACTAGCTGTACTTTCTTTACATCAGCAGAGCATGATCGCGTCACCAGCCAGCAAATAACTTGCTCAGTCCTAACTGATTGCTGATGAGCAGAGGCAGCAGGTTTCTGGGTGGTGCTGGTGACTGGCTTTTGCAGAGATTCAGAGTCTGGTATTGGTGTGCTGCTTCACCAGCTTTGCCAGTTGTTTGTCATATCTCTAGAGACGTGATCTGTCTCACGATGAGGTTCTTCAGTCAGGACAGGTCACCGCACATCCGAGGAACTGCTTTTTCCCTCCTTGAGCCCTGAAACCTTTTTACGCTGCATCAAGGGCATCCAGGAAAACTTGTTACTGGACACGGGTTCATGGCTCCTTGTCCATGATCTGCTGGAGCTGTCGGCAAAGCTGCTTCTTGTTGACGAGCAGAGCGGAGGCTGTAAGGAGCAGGCTGTCAAGTGCAAGACTGTGGGTGTTAGCAGGGCTGTGAAGCGGATCACTGTGCCTGACACACACACACTGGTAATGACCTGGAGACAACTGGCTACCTCAGGAGGAGAGAGGTCATGGAGATGTGTTAGCAGTTTTTGAAAACCACGGTTTGGTGCTTAACTAGACCTTCATGTAAGTAAGCTCTCAGGTAAGAAGGTAAGTGTTCTCTTCTGGGTTGTTTCTCTTTTTTTTTTTAAATATTTTGCTATACTCAGCTGTCAGTGCCTGTGGATGGCAATACAGTTCAAAACATATCAATTCATGTGTGTAACTACTCCTGAGTAACAAATACTCTACCTGTAACCTTAAAGCACTTGGGCAGTATGTTTTGCTACTGCGGGGATGTGTTGTGTGTGCTGGGCAATGGGGAGAGACACTTGGATTTCTTCTGGAATTTATTCAGTTACTTCTTAGGGAAAGCTTCCTCCAATGGGAGATTGTAAGAAACTAGCTTATAATTTGGCTCATGATGATTAAATTAATAGAGAGAGGGCAGTGCTTTGATCTAATTTTTTGGTTCCTCCTGAGAGGAACATGCTTATTTGTCAAGAGAGGCCTTAAAATATTCTCATATCCTCAGCTCCCACTCGGCCAGTAAGTGAAACCTTCAGCTTTTCCACAGGCAAAGAGCATTTGGGCTGAACAAAGTCTTCAGGATAATTCATGTAAGCACTTGAAGCAATTGAATCCCACATAAAGTTTTTCTCCTGTCTGTGTATGAATGAGAGGTCTACTGTTGACATTTGTGATTCAGACTCCAACACTGACCGCTTTCTCCATCGGTGACAGAACTGCTTCACTATATAAATATTTAATAGTAATGTTTAATATTTCCAGACATGACAGAGCTGAAGTACGATACACTGAAGTGACCTGCTTTTTTAATGTGTGTGGTGGTTGAGAGAGGAATTCTCATGCTTACTACTTGGAGAAGGGTAGAACAAACTGACAACCATATGGGGGAAAAAAGTTGTCATAAGGTACCGGTGATGCCTGGAAAGCATTGCTGACAGTAGGATGTTCCTGTGAAGCCATTTGGTGCCAGCTCATTAGAGGGCTCTGGCAAGGATATTTGGCATAAAATAGATTTTATTTAGAATTAGGGCCTCTGCTGCCTTGCTCTTGGCATGGAATGAGCTTGCAAATTAAGCTGTCTTCTAATATAATGATATTACCTTGTATTATGAATCACTTTAGAATTAGAAACATTGATCTGAATAAGAAATTAAGACTTATTATGAAGTGGTGAAACATGTACAGCTGACATTCAGGGCGTGTACATATATGCATGTGAAAACCGCGTTGCGCGCTGTCCCCGCACCCCAGCAGTGCGCTGCTTCTAAGCCTGTGTTCAACACCTGGATCCTTGTTTGCTAAGGTTTTCAGTTACTCCAGTGGTTGCTTCAGTGGTTATCTTTTTCTCAGGTTCAATTTCTTTAGAAACTTTTCTGCTTCACCAGCCGTCTCAGGTGGCTTAATATTAAAATTTTATACTTGCCAGGGGCTTACTTTTCAATTAGGACAAGTTTGCAAAGTCTAAGTTAGTTGGAAGAAAGTTTTAAATACAGGGAGATGGTGGCTGGGCATGTGATGCCTCTCTAAATGCTTGATGAAGCACAGGGCTCTGTTCTGGCTGCCCAGACCCTGCATGGGGCAAAAAACCCATGGGGATGGTTGTGCATTTTTGGAGCAACTCACTAAGTATAAGTTTGGCTTGTTTCCTAAAGTGAATTCAATACTTAAAAAACAAAACCAAAAGAAACCCAGGAAAAAAGCCCTAAAACTGTCTTCAGGGTTGGTGTCCTCCTTATAAGAAATGGATACATTCTCGGTATGATCAGCTCATTTCCCTTAACATGCCTCAAACTCACAAAATTACAAGTGGAGAGAACTTCCTTGGTATTTCCTTGTGAATATTTCTCTCTCAGATCAAAGACATCATCCAGTCCTCTGAAGAAAGCTAAGGTATGGAGCACTACAGCTATTTTCCTCTAGCCTGAGCATACAGTGCAATATGCTTTTCTGCATGTGTTGTGCTTTAGCATTCATGAGTACCCTTATGAAGGCAAGTTTTGAGTCACATGCTGTGTCACACTACAGGGAAGAAGAATATCAATTATATAGCATGCTTAATCATGAGAGGAAATTGATTTGACTAAGTGAATATGCAAATGCCAATTCAAGGTAAAATTATGAGCTCTTCCTGATGTGCAAAATGCCGCTGGTGAAAAACATTTTAATATATTAGCGCTTGACTTCAGGAGAGTGTGGTTTATGAAGGGAAGAAAGAAAAAACATAATTTAATTTCTTCTTGCACTGTATTATTCTTGAAGCTGTTGGTATTTTTCTAGCTTGGAAAAGCGTAGCTGACACGAAGCTTTTAAAGCATATTTTGACATTTAAAATGCAGCTTCCTGTGCTTGTGTTCATGCATGGTTTCCTGAGATGAAGGGTGGTAAGTAAATACTCACTGCTGGTTTTCCTGTGAACACCGTGAGGCTGTATGGGATGGGATTTGTTGTACACAAGGACAAGCTGCTTCTGGAGCCTTACACCCCCTTGCCCTAATAAATCAACATCTGTTCGGCAAGGACACAGGAATTTTCTTATTTACCCAAAACTTGGTATTTACAGCTATTCCCCCATGGCGTGGGTGGTCACAGTTTACCTCCCATGGCTGCCCGGTGAGACCAGCACCTCCCACCCGGTGTTACAGTAGTCTCTGGTGAGCATCTTTTCCAGTGCTAATCACAGAAGTGTTTCACCTCCCGTGGTGTGGTGGGCTGGCTCAGAGAAAGGTGATGTGCTGTACGCAAGTAACATGCTCTCCTGAGTGGGGAAACCTAATCCCAAATATTTTTAAATACTGTTTAAGGTAGCTGGAGTGTTGGCAATCGAGGCCAGTTTCCAATGTCCTCAGTAAGTACTGGAACCAATCATCTAGTTAAATGGGAAAGTCTCTTTCCCCTCTTACCAGCTCTTGTTTGGAGCATGTGTTTGGAAGTCTTGTCTAATCGTACCCACAAGGTCAAGCTCTGCATGGAGACTGTAGTGGGTTGACCTTGGCTGGATGCCAGGTGCCCACCAAAGCTGCTCTATCCCTCCCCTCCTCAGCTGGACAGGGGAGAGAAAATATAACAAAGGGCTCATGGGTCGAGATAAGGACAGGGAGAGATCACTCACCAGTTACCATCATGGGCAAAACAGACTCGACTTGGGGAAATTAATTGAATTTATTACCAATCAAATCAGAGTAGGGTAATGAGAAATAAAACCCAAACCTTAAAACACCTTCCCCCCATGCCTCCGTTCTTCCTGGGCTCAACTTCACTTCTGATTTTTCTCTATGTCCTGCCCTGCAGCGGCGCAGGGAGACGGGGAATGGGGTTGTGGTCAGTTCATCACACACCTCTGCTGCTTCCTCCTCCTCATGCTCTTCCCCTGCTCCAGCGTGGGGTCCCTCCCACGGGAGACAGTCCTTCACAAACTTCTCCAACATGATTCCTTCCCACGGGCTGCAGTTCTTCACGAACTGTTCCAGCATGGGTCCTTTCCACAGGGTGCAGTCCTTCAGGAACAGATTGTTCCAGTGTGGGTCCCCCGTGGGGTCACAAGTCCTGCCAGAAAACCTGCTCCAGCGTGGGCTCCTCTCTCCATGGGTCCACAGGTCCTGCCAGGAGCCTGCTCCAGTGTGGGCTTCCCACGGGGTCACAGCCTCCTTCGGGCATCCACCTGCTCCAATGTGGGGTCCTCCACGGGCTGCAGGTGGATATCTGCTCCACCATGGACCTCCATGGGCTGCAGGGGGACAGCCTGCCTCACCGTGGTCTTCACCATGGGCTGCAGGGGAATCTCTGCTCTGGCGCCTGGAGCACCTCCTCCCCCTCCTTCTTCCCTGACCTTGGTGTCTGCAGAGTTGTTCCTCTCACATATTCTCACTCCTCTCTCTTCTGACTGCTGCTGGTGTTGCGCAGTTCTCCCCCCGCCCCCCCTTCTTAAATGTGTTATCCCAGAGGCACTACCACTGTTGCTGATGGGCTCAGCCTTGGCCAGCGGCGAGTCCGTCTTGGAGCCGGCTGGCATTGGCTCTGTTGGACACAGGGGAAGCTTTTAGCAGCTTCTCACAGAAGCCACCCGTGCAGCCCCCTGCTAGCAAAGCCTTGCCGCGCAAACCCAATACAGAGGTGAACAGGGTAAAACTTTATGGACTTAGAGGCGCTCGTAAGGCCGAGCTGAGTGGTTTGCCACATAGTCCCCTGCAGGCTACAGGCTTTCAGCTGGATGAAGCAGCACAACTGCGGGGACACTGGCATTTCATTGACAAGCAGCAGGCACTGGCACAGAGTTCAGACAGGGCTCTGGGAAGATGAGGTATAAGCACTGAAATTACCTCAGTGATCTGAACCTTGTGCCCGTTCACTGCAAACTGCTCTGACCGACACCTTAGTGCCAACCAATAGCCTTACTGCCAGTAGTGCCAGCTGGGCTTCTTGCCTTCTTCTCCTTCTCTTTCCCTCGGTATGGTTTTAAAATACCATTTTAATGGTGCAGCAAGAGTCAAAAAATTAACTTGAACGTTTAACTCCAGAATGGACTTCACAGTTTGCGGTCCCAAGCTGCTTACCCATCTGCGGCTGGGCTTTCAGTTGATGCTATTGACAGTTCATCAGTCACATCCTGCCTTGCTGGTGGCCTTGGAGGCCTGCTTGCGTGCCTTGCCTTCTATATATGAAGGCTTGAAATCCTGGGTATGGGGCAGCACTGCACCTCCACACCATGCACCCGATAGTAGGTGGAGGCTCTGGGGCTGGCCCCCCCTTCTCCCAGAGGGAGGGCAGGGGCCAGCAGGGTTTCTCAGGAGGGCAGCTCTTCTCTAGCGTTGTGCACACCCAAACGCGCAGGCTTGCTGTGCAATGCATGTGAGGCTGCAAACAGCTCAGGTGAGGGAAGGAGCCATTTCTGTGTGCTGAGGAAACCCTAACAGAGGGCTAAAAGCTGGGTGGGATTTGCTTAGGTGGCAAGATGATGTTTGGTGGAAAAGTGCTAGCTGGGTCCTACTTTGTATTCCATAAAATGAGGAGTTTTTGAAGTATGTTATGTCTCCCTTTGACTTTTCAGTAAAGAAACCAATGTTTATTAGACTGTAGGCTATATGGACTGGTAGAAGCACTGACATGGGTGTCCAGAGCTGTGCGTGTGTGTACCTACAGGATGCTCCCACGTGAGCACTAGGATACTTTCACTCTGCTGCCTGCAAGCTCGGCAGTTTTTCCCCAGCCCTCTGGTGGTACTGTTCTCATCATGGCTTCATCCGAGTGGGGATTGGGGTAAACCTAACGGCTTGAATAGGAGCTGTAGCTGAGCTGCAGCACTGAAACTGGTGATTTCTGCTGTGGAAAAGACAACCAAATAAATAAATGAAAAGTGAAAGATGGATGAGCTGGAATGAGCTGTGAACTGACAGCTTTGTGACTGGCTTTGACTTATTTCCTTTTTGTGGTCTAAAGCTGAGTGCCTCATAAATTCTGAAGACATCAAAACCATAACTAACACAACTGAAACCATCCTAGGATTGCTGGAAATATGAAGAGCAGTGACTGTAACTAGAAGACAAGAGACAGCAAAAAGGGAATGAGTTTTCTCCTCAAAGTGATATTTTCAGGTATTCAGTTTTGACATTACAGGTCGAATCAGCACACTGACACAATTGTGGGCATTTGGGGTCACACAGTGACTGTCCTACAATCTAATATGGACCTAAAAATGAAAATCGTTTCACAGTTTATGGTTCTGGGGTATTTTACTGACTGATCTTAAAGATCCTGGGATCCTCAAATAGATACCTACTACCCCTCTCACGCTCTGTCAGCCATGAGGTGACACATGGTAGATACCATTTGGCAACCACCGAGCAGTGTGCTGGTCTTGGGGGCCATTTGGTGCTTTGCTCACTGGGTAGACAGGAGGGCTGAGAGCTTTTCAGGGGGTGGAGAATGTACAACGAGAGCAGCCGCATCTGGTCTGGTCAGAGCCCCCATCCAGTCCAGTGCTGCATTTTTCATAGTGGCCAAAAATGGCACGAGCTGTAAGAACGGGTCAAGCAGTTTGTAGCTGAGAGGAGTCCTGAACTAAGTTACTAGCTTTGTGTCTCAGAGCTCGTGGTGCAGTTGTCTCCCATGAGTCCGTCCTAGATCTCTTTAATCCATATAAGCATCTGCAACACCCTCTGGCAGGACTCACAGCTTAACTCTCTATTAAGGTTATTTAGTGAAAAGCTGGGGAAGAATTAGAAAATGAACTACGGTAACAGTACTCCAGCTGCAACTTGATATCTAGCATCACGCAATGACCAACAAACCTTCTCTCCAGGGTACGCACAAGTGAGAGCCGCTAACTTTCCAGTGGCAACAGTTCACTGTGCAATTGTGCGTAGCTATTTCCTGGCTGCCATCAATTCCTTTTGTTGTTTCCTCAGAAGGGCCACAGGGCAGCTGACGCCCAGCAATGAATTCCAGAAAAGTACTAGCTTTTCAGATGGTTTGGGTTCTGGTTTTTTTTTTCCCCTTCACAGAAATTGCCTCTAAATAATACAGTTTTGTAATATGCATGAGAAGCTTGGAGTAGATTCCCAGGAGCCCCACGCTTCCTAAGCTGAAGTCTGGCATCCACAGCAGGACAAACTGCTTACCCAGAACTGGATATGCCTGAAGACTCTGTACATCTAATACAAGTCTCCAACAGCTAATTCTGGTGTTGATGTACACATTTTTGTGCATCAAGAGCAAGCTGGTCCAAAGGCTTACGTCCTCTTGTCTTTGGGTGGAACCAGTCTGTTCTGACTTGTTCAGATAGGGGCGATCTCCTGAGTGCTGGCCCAGTACGCACTTTGTGTATTTGTATTTGTACATTAGATAGGCTGTAGGTCAGTCATCTGAATCCTTCCTGGTAGTTATCTTAGTTTTTCCTGGGAAAAGAAGTAACCTTTCTCTAAGGATAAAAATCTTTATACTCTTTTGCAAGGCAGAAGAAATCTTTAGGGCTTTCAGCCATACAAACCTAATTTGTCAGGCTTTTTTCCCCCTCCCCATCTCTCTTAATGGATCTCTTATGCATTTATAATGTACTCAGTACCATGGTATCTAGGGACCTTATACACAATTTATAAAGCAAACATTTTTTTGAAAAAAGTTTCTACTTCTCTTCCGGCTATTGCCAATCTCTAAATCAGGCTGTTCTCTTTGATTTGCAAAGGAAGCCAAGTTGTCTGTTTTAGACTCCTGACACAAACTGTCTTACAGTATCCTGGCTTTGCATTTGTGGGATGGCAAAGTCAGGTTCACGTTGATTTATTTTAGCAGCTATTAACTATAGAACTGTCTGTAATCAACAGAGCTGGCTGCACTTCTCAATCAGCTTCAACGCTGGCATGAGTCAGCACTGGCAGTCCCCTAGCTCCATGCAGAGCAGCATCTGAGGTAAGAGCTCAGAATGTTTCAATATACATTGAAGTGGCTATATAATTACTATATAGAGAAAATAATTCAGTGCTGATGAGGAGCGAAGTTTTAAATTTCCATGTCACTGGTTGTAAGCAGCTGGATGCTGCATGCACCTGTTGGGAATAGCTTCCTACTCAGTATCCCAAAGAGTCCAACCGCTGCCTTGCAGGGTGACCAACCCTTCACAGATGCCTAAGGTGTGCGTCTGGTTGTGCGAGGATGTTGTACTCATTCTGGGCCTCAACCTCTAAAGGTGAGCTCTGTAATACTGATAGCCTTTATTGGATCCAGCTTTCCAGTCTGCAGTATAATACAGCGGTAATAGTGTATTTGTATTTTACTCCACAGTGGTAGTGGGCAACGTATTCAAGAGCTGACGGAGACCGGCTGAGTGCAGTGCTGGCGCAGTAGGTAACACTGATCAAAGCCTTTATGCACTCCTTGCTCCAAATCAACATGCCTCAATTTTTCTGATGCACTTGTTTTCCAACACTAATATATAACAGCACCCAAGAAGAAACATTTTTTGAACATTCAAATGTCTATTTACACTGACTTTTACTTCCTAGGTCATCAAAAAAGTTGACCAAAAAACCCTCCAAAAAAACCCAAACCTTGTTCCACAGATGCAGACCTTGGATTGCCTAACTCCATTCGAAAAGACTTAAGAATGGCTGCAGGGCAGCACTGAAGGCGAGCTGTGTTGCTCTCTAGGGTTACCTCTGGATTTGAGACCAAACAGAAAGGATCTACAGAAATTTAATAAAAAAGGAACACTGATTAATAAATTGCAAAAGTAATGGATTCAATCATGAATTAGAAGGATAAGTCAAAACTAAATTCCTTCTGTTAAAAAAGAAGAAAGTGCCACTAAATCTTCATTGTACTCAGCTAGTCAATGTCTTAAAAGCGCTGCTTATGGTGCAGTGCCCTTCTCTGCAGCTCTGGACATGGGATTACCACTGACATGCCCATCACCCCTCATCACACCAGCAGCTCCACTTCTCCTCTGTTTCCCACCGAAGTCTCCACTGAGAGGTGCATGGCTCAGTCCCGGCTTGTTAAGAGTAATACTGGGACTGCTTCACGAGTATGGAGAGCAGGAACCTCCCCAGCAGTTTGAGAGGAGCAGATGTGCAGATCTGACCTCCTCAGCACACGGCAGTGTCAGTGTCCTTCTGCTTTGTTCTCCCAGACTTGATCTCTCTCAGACAGGAACGCTCCATTAACTTTAGAGTCAGACGCTACTGGAGATGACAAGTTTGACTAAATACAAATACTCATGTAAATGAAGTCTTGAATTAAGGCTCTATAAAATAATGTCTCAAAGCATAAAGAGCATTTTTACCAGCTTGTTGACTAAGTGATAAAAAAATGACAAGGTGAAAGGTGTTAATAATTTAAGCTAATATTTCTAATTTCTATTAAATTGTTAAACTACAGATAATCCTTATTTTCAGTAAACTCTGTTGCAATTTCTAGCTAAAAAAAACCACTCTGAAACCAGCTGTACAGAAAAAGCCCATGTAATTCAAGAGGGAACACAGAAATTTTGGAAGTGATCAAGGCATAAACAAAAACATGAAATGGAAATGAGCATCCAAAACAGCAAAATGTATTTAAGCAATATCACAAATACACCAAAAAAAATCTATTTACAGATCTAAAATCGGTACGTCCAGTAAAAATCCTCCCACAGAAAAGTATTTATAAACATGAAATTTAACCCAGTGACATTGTCTGCTGCTGGCAACAGAGGTGCTTTACAGCTAGCATAGCGCTAATTATGCCTTTGCAAAATAAAGGGAAAACTTAAGAAAGGTGAAGAAATTACTTCTGGGAAAAACTTGAACTGAAGGCTGGACAACAACAATCACAAGGCATACAAAGCATAAGGAACTGCAAATACGTAACTCTGGTAGTGCAAAAATGAAGAATGGCTTTTTTTCCCCCAATACTTGTTCAGAGAAAAACACTACTGAATTTGCAATTTGAATTCCTTTTAAAGACTGAAGTTTGTAGGACTTAGTGCATTTGCATGTTTCAGCAAGGCTGATACTATACAGGAGGTAAATGAAACAAAGTCAACATAAAATTACTGTCGTGATATAAATTTATAACAACCTTTACAACAAAATGCCTGAATATACAGTACAGAGACAAGCCTCTTAAAAAAATTTAGATTTTCTCCATCCAGACAATTTATTCATAAGCATGTTATCACTAAAGAAAAACAACTTGTATGTAACTGATACCATATGTAACATTCTTTGGAATTAAGATTTCAATTTCTCTTTCAGGCGTTGCCCCTGTATTTCATACAGGGAACAGCAGAGGGATAACTCCGCACTCCTCACTGGGATTAGGAGCTCCTGGTGCATTGTCCCTCAGGCACGTGCCCAGGGTTGCCAGAGACCACGGAGGTGCACGAGTGCCAGGAGCCGGAGAACTCCACCTCCACCTGGGAACATGGGTCACAGTAGGACACCTTGATATTAGTTGGCGTGGAAGCAGGGAATTAATACTGTTGAATTCCTGAGGCTCATCATCCCACACCCTGGGTTTTGTCGTGTTTTGAAACACGCAAGACAGTCCTTTTGTCCAAAAAGGCCTCACAGTTTTGAATGGCTGTAAACATTTCTTTTAGTTTAAATCGGCATTTTCATCATGCCTTTACTGTTTAAAAAATTAATAAAATATAAAGTAGGAATACCTTAGCTCATGTTAAAACTATTTCAAATTCAGAAAACTATAGAGTTCTTCAGTTGGGAAAACTGAAACAAATCTGCAAACACGTGATTAGTTTTGCAAATAATCTTTTTGCTGTATTTTTAGCTGACTCTTTCTCTAACTTTCAACAAACTGCTAAAGATCACCAAGTCTATCCTAGAGAAAATCAAACAGTTTGATAAGTAAGCTGGAAACCATTTAATAAAGAGAGGCAAAAGATCAGCACCAACTGTTGCGTTTGTTCTGCCCAAAGCTAGGCCCATCACTGCACTGCAGAAGGGATACTCCATTTTAGTCTCCTTACAGTCCCAGGACAGGTCAGGAGTCCCACCCTTTTCCTGTTCCCCGTGATGCACAAAAAGAAAGATACAGATGATGTTCACAAAAATGTAACAGTAGCAGGTACAGAGTAAGATTTACCCATTATAATTAGCAAGAAGTGTTATGGTTGACATTCAAAGCTTTTCCAAAACAAAAAGGACTAACTTCTTGACTTTCAAATGTTCACAGGGTGACTATAGGGTATTACAGTGTTGCTTTAAGGGGACTTTGTTAAAAATTTCTAGTGCTCAAGTTGGAACAGTTCATGATGCAATCAGATGAACTTTTACTGAAATAGCAGTCAAAATAATGGTGATTTTACAAACCAAATGACTGCCTTTATGCAAACTTTCTTCTCTATACTCAAGGGTTGTTGGCCAGAAATGGCTGAAAATTACTTCTGCAGAGGAGGCAGTGCTGCTTTTCCGCAACCTGACAGATGCTCGTCCAGCCTAACTTCAAGTATCCAATTCATGTGCTTGGACGAGGGGCTTATGTACCCAGCCCATGCTCCAGAGGATGACTTAGAACAGAAGTGCTCTAAGGTTATTAAACAGACATAAGGGATTTGTCTGGTTGACCTTTGGTGTATGAAAGCAAAAACAAAACAAATCTAAGAGGCACAATCACAGGAAAATTCATCCTAAAATAAGAGATCAAATGAGTCTTCCTCTAGAAATATTTCTCTCTCTCTGTTAATGAGCAGTGGAGCACTTCAGGTCACTAGCAAGGATTCAGATGACTAGCTTTCAGACATCTGAATTTAAATGAGATGACTCCTACCGCAGGCTCCCAGGTTAGGAACTTACGTTGGATACCTGAAGTTAGATGGTGAGACTACCCTCTGTCCTTACTGAGAACTGCCACCTCTCAAATCTGTGACAGAGCTGCAATCACAGCATTTACTCAGAGAAGATCCAATGGAACTGAGTCTTGGTAAGATATCTCATCTCTCATTTCTTTACCCCCTTTTCACTTTATGGAAGTGGATGGAGAAAGGCAAAGCAGGGTGGGGGGTGGTATCTTGCTAAACAAAGTTGTGTAATACACACTAATGAAGAAACTTAGTGGCTGTCACTTGTAAATCCTACAAAAATCACCATTTTTAAGTTTGTGGGTGCAAATTCCTCTGCCTATTGCAGATTTCAATTTGATCTCACATTTTATTTTCAGGATTTACTAACAGGTATCAGTGTTAGCAGATTCTCAAACTTAGCTGGCTAAGAAGTTCAAATGGAATTAGAAAAAACCTTGATGGCAAAGACTTACAGAGCTCCTAAAGTATTTTAATGTATTTAAATAAAAAATTAATAAGTTATATTTTAGACAAATATCAGCTGATGCCTGACATTTTAATTAAAATACTCATGGAAACAGAAAAAAAGTAAACTCTAGGTCTACCAGACTGCACACATGTATGCAAAAAACCCACCACAAATTGTACTGTCTTAGCCGCTTAGCTGTTTCACTCCTTATTTTCTGCACTTGAGAAAATGAGATCAGAAAGCTATGCAGCTTCTCCGACTGAAGAGGAAAGGCCGGAGCAGGATTTCTAGAGTCCCATCCAGCTCTGTAAGTGGAAGGATTAAGATTAGGACCTTGTGGCTGGGAGAACAAAGTTGAGGAATACTCAGGATTCACTCCTGTCCTAAGGGAATAATCTGTTCTTTCTGACAAACTTTGCTCATGGTTTTAATAGATAATGAACTCATCAGTCCAATCCTGTAGGCAGCATTTTACAGAATCAAGGTCTTAGGCACAGCAAAGACTTCAGATAACATAGAAGCAAGGCAACACTTGTATTTTCATTTTTTATCTATGGATTATTTTCCTTGTAAAATTCCTTGGGTTTTATTTTTTTTTTTTGTCAGGGTAGCTTTTCAAAATACAAACTAGTAAGAGCCTGGAAAAGACAGAACCACCCTAACAGACGAGGGAAAAACTCTCAGTGCACTTTTTATTCTATATATGAATTAACTACTGAGAATATTTACAAAAAAAAAAGATCACCAGCAAGATACTGAATTTTGAAAGTAACACTGAAAGTTTTTAAAACTGCACTTCAGAAAACATTGTCTGAGCAGCATCAGAACATTAGAGGGTTGTCTGGTTTCCTTGTTTTCTGTGGCAAATTTACACTAATGGCAGTAGAGAACTGAGGCAGGGGCTGAAGATGTAAAAGCAAATAAAACTAAAGATTCTTGGTAGGTACTTACCTACAATGGCTATTCATTCTTCTATTTTTTGGCTCAGTGCTGTTTTATAATACCCTTGACCCCACCATGTAATTTCAAGGACATATAAATTGATTTGAGTATTAGCTTGGTTCCTTTCCTGTATTTGAACCTTATAATGGATATAAATGACAAATAAGCATGCTGTAACATTCACAAGAGCTGCTGTCTGTCAAACTGGTGACTCTGAACGAAGGCTGCTTTAAGTAACGCGTATGAACATGTGAACTGTCTCCAAAATGGTCATATTAAATAAGTCTCTTACATATGTACATAAGGAGCAGTAACAAAACTCAGATATCATAGTCCTACCCTCTTCTGTTTAAGATTGCAGTTTCTATCTGTTGCATATACTGTAGCTGCTCAAAGAGCTGAATAAAGTGAGTGTAGCAGACTTTTTCAGAGAAAAATAGTCATATAAAAAGTTGTAAGTATGGTACAGTGAGAAAGTTCCCAGAGCTCTCATTTAATTTTCTCTTTGGTTGCTAATTAGGATCTGACGAGTTTGAAACCCTGTCCTGTGTCCAGCACTGTGGGAAGAAACCAACTCATTTTCAGTCTTTTCAAGCACCTAAAACATGCTTTACAGACCCAGAACAGATTGAGACCACAAAACCAGTTTGCCAAATGTACTAATGGGTAGGTGATACGTGGGAAGTATATCATCCAGTGTTTGGCAACATCGCTTCCCGTTGGCAAATGCAAAGTGTAGTCACTCCAGTGTTTTGACACACCATACACCGCTTTCACTGTACGTCCCTTTTCAGACCAGCTGATGTTACTGTTGGGATTACAGTTGTACTCAACCCATTGCCTGGTGAAGTCACCAAGCTGTGGAGGGTCTGCTTCCTCGACGTCTACAACTCTGGCCAATTCTGCTCCTTGCACGGCAACATACTGGTCATTTACTTTTCTTACTTCTTTAACCCAAGGCTGAGAGTTCTCACAGTCTAAAACGATGATGAGTCGAGAACAAAAAGTGCTGTTCTTTTCTCTCCACCACTCCAACAGTGTGTCAAGTCGTAAAGCATCACCCCCTGCCACAAGGAAAAAAAAATTCAATATTAGAATGAAGAAACAGGAACATCTGTAGAATTTTGACTTCCAAGAATCCCTCACTTTAACAACCTGGACGGATATAACAGAAGTTTTCAACTGATCCTCCCTGTTTGTAGATGTTGCAGACCTCCAAAGAGGTATTAACTGATTCCACCTGACTTGCTGTGGCAGATGAGGCCATTAACTCACCCTTGATTACCAAAAAAAAAAAAAAAAAAGGATTCCCCCAAC
>WAAD01031107.1:39621-64885 GCA_013389945.1 Fregata magnificens
AAAAAAAGGAATTCCCTCACAGAGTGAAAGAAATTACAGCCTATTGAAGAAATCTGGAAACAGGTAAACAAGGAAAGGAAACCTGAAATAGTGTTTATTTTGTATTAAATCTTAATAATTTTAAGGGGAAAGAAAAAAGGACTCTTTTTAATATGTTTTTATTAATATTAAAAAGGACTCCAACCGTATCCTGGGCCAACCGTATCCTGGGCTACATCAAAAGAAGCATGACCAGCAGGTCAAGGGAGGTAATTCTACCCCTCTACTCCACTCTCATGAGACCCCCACCTGGAGTACTGCGTTCAGCTCTGGGGCCCCCAACATAAGAAGGACACAGACCTGTTGGAGCAAGTCCAGAGGAGGGTCACGAAGATGATCAGAGGGCTGGAGCACCTCTCCTACAAAGACAGGCTGAGAGAGTTGGGGTTGTTCAGCCTGGAGAACAGAAGGCTCCAGGGAGACCTTATAGCAGCCTTCCAGTACCTGAAGGGGGCCTACAATAAAGCTGGAGAGGGACTTTTTGCGAGGGCATGTAGTGATAGGACAAAGGGTAATGGCTTTAAACTGAAAAAGAGTAGGTTTAGATTAAAGAAGAAATTCTTCACTATGAGGGTGGTGAGGCACTGGAACAGGTTGCCCAGAGAAGTTGTGGATGCCCCATTGCTGGAAGTGTTCAAGGCCAGGCTGGATGGGGCTTTAAGCAACCTGGTCTAGTGGAAGGTGTCCCTGCTATGGCAGGGGGTTGGAACTAGATGATCTCTAAGGTCCCTTCCAATCCAAACCATTCTATGATTCTATGACTCCTCTTTTAAGGAAAAGAGAGGACTTTTGAACACAACACAGGCTAACAGTTTCAAAGCACAACGAGAAAGCCACCTACAGGCACAACCATCTCTTTGACTTGAAAAATTCACGTGACCAGAAATGGGGAGATTCAGTCTATAAACACAGTTGTCTTCAGAGCTTCAAGAAAATTACAACTCAATGAAACAAAAATCTCATAGGAATTTTTCCACAATATTTATTTCCTATCAGCTCAGAAAACACTTGCAACTAGAGTGTCCAACTTCTCATGTTCCATCTCAGCTCTTGCTCCACCAATGCTTTGAAAGAGCAGATTGTAATTAAACAAAGTTACCTATAGTGGGGAGTCCTTCTGCTTAAATGTAATGGATACTGCAGGATCTATGTAGCTTTGAAACGCAGACTACTTACTCAAGTGCCTAAGGAAAATACCTTGCAAACAAGTGAATAAATCTCCATTGGCTCCACAGTGACTATTAATGTGAAGAACTGATATGTCTAGGTGTTGGCAGGTTGGAGTTATGATACAGATTTACAACAAAAACACTCTAGTTTGAAAACGTCAACTTAAAAAAAAAAAAAGAAAACTTTCAGAAGAAAGGTAGAAAAATGTGATTTAAAATAACTGCATTTTAATACCATAGTGATTTTCATTGTGGAATATAAGTACATTTAGCAGTGTTTAAAATCTTGTTAGTAGGAATTTAACTGCACAGATGAATCTCAAACAGAATAGCTGCATATTTCAGCACTTACGTTTCTATCTGTAAGGGGTGACAAAAAAGTGCTTCAAATTAATAGTTCAGAGTTAAGGCTTTGAGAATGCTATCGCAGTTGAAGTAAAAACAAAATTACAGGGCTGCAACTTTCTTCAAAAAAACGCAAACCTGGAAAATTTAGTACCAAAGAAAATCTTAATATACAAACCTACAGTAATGACTTGTTTTGGTACATGATCCCCAAATTGCTGTAGTTATTTACAGCAGAGACTTGTACAGAAGCAGTTTCCCTTTTGTAGGTAAGCCTTCTGTGTCAATCAGCAGTAAAAATTTATTTGTTCACATTTTAAAGGCTTATAAATAAACTTTATTTTAGTGTAACTATGCAGGGGTGCAGGTGATTTCAAAACAGTACTGGATAGAACTGCCCAAAGAAAACCATCTCATCCTTCATACACACACACAAACACATGCTCAGCTTCTAATCCTACTGACCTCAAACACACAGACTTATCAGCCAGCGTGAGATTTAGGCACCAAGCTGTGTAAGAAATCTATGTGTCTGGTCACATCTGGCTCCTTGGCAGGTTTCACTGGCAGTTAAGCTGACAGTTTCAACAACAGAGACAAAGCTTCATTAGCCCGGTTCTTGCCTTTGCCTTCACTCGGAGAACATGACCTCCCAGGTCATTTGACTGCTCATACTTTATGCATGACTAGTTAACAGTTTCTTTTATACACCACTGTGTTACATCTCAGCTTCCAACAACACAGAAACATCATTAGTGAACTAATAAATCCAGTAAGCCTCCTTTAAAAGATGTCATTATAAAGCAAAGACTACACTGCTACTGCTGTGCTGTATCATGGCATAAGCCAGCAGTAAGACACTACTTTTTCTGTTACATCCAAATGTTATATTTCATTGTTGCCATCTCTCTTCATCCTCTCCAGAGGTCAGAGGACGGTACACATTACAGGACCAAATGCTCCATCTGTCAAAAAACGCCACTGTCCAATACATGCGGTACAATTACACAATCAAACAGCCTTCATCTTCCCAGTTTATACTCCAAGCTACATTCAGGGGCAGTGCTATCTGGAAAGCGTATCAGGTTACACTCCATGATTTATCTAAAATTAATCACAAAAAAGGATGCAAGACACATGACAGCTGCCTGCTCCTCTCCTTTATGTGACTATACACACCTCCAAGTGGAAGCTGAAGATGTGCTTGGACAGAGAATTGAAAAGCAACTTTGTGAGAAAGCTGAACGCCACTGCATTTACACACTGTATCTTTTAGCACAGAAACTTTCTTTGTATTTTAAAGTTACCTTGGCCCTTACCCTAGAAGTGATGACAGAGTTTAATTTAGGCCGCTGCTACATGAACAGGTATACAGAGGCCTGACCTCCCCTGTCACACTCCAGGCTGGCCAGATGTAAGCCAGGAACTGGGCTGGAAGCTGTCCAATTTTTGCAGCAACATTTGGCTCTATGTATGCTAGAAAGCTAACCGTGTCTGTGCTGCTGGCTGGAGCATGGGTGGGAGGCAGAGTTTTGCTGCTAGCGTGCTCCACACAATGTGTGGACACACTCAGCAATTGCACAGGGCGGCAGTTGCTCTTATGGACAAGACCACCCTATTCTCGGAGAAGGAATTCAGCCACCCTGGCGTACCCTGCGGTACATCACCTGCGCTAAGCTCAGAGTACAGCTGTGGCTTTTTTAAATCACTGATACGGATGAAGTCTTTGAGAAAAAATATGCATTGCTCTTCAGCAGGTGTAACGGTTCAGGCAGTTGAACCAAAACAGGTATGCGGCCTCCAGATGAAAACTGACCTGCGCCTGAACACCTCAGCATGACGACAGGCAAAGCTAATATCTGTCTACACTGTTGAAGAGCACATGTCCCTGGAGAGAGACTACTGACAAACAGCCAGGAGCTTGCAGGCAGAGCGCTATCCAAGAGAATTAATTCTGCCCCAGGAAGAAAAAAAGTTGCATCAATATATTTACTACAAGATTCACTGTTTGCACGCAGCAATGTCAGAAGCCCAGTGCCATACAGCAGGAGAGCAAGGCTAAACGTGCCAATGATTTGAAAACTCCATAGCTGTTTTCATGATACAAGGTTTGCTATATGTTTGAACACCTGCTTTTCTAGTGTGGATTGTATACCTGCCTCCTATTTCTTTTATTGATTCTATCTTTTACAAAAAACCCCAGAGCACATCTTAGGGACATGAATGCAGTCCGTCATGACAGCCTAATTGACACAGTGACACAGAACTCTGTATAATTCACTGTCATGTCCAGGGAATGGGAAGAGATTATGCTTGTTCATTATAGGGAACAAATATTCCTCAAAATACAGGGGAAATCTGTCTTTAGAGCAGGAGGGGGTCATTTGCTCAAGCAGAGGGGTTGGACAAGATGATGTTCAGAGGTCCCTTCCAACCCCAACCATTCTGCGATTCTGTGATTTCCACTTTACTTTTCTGGGGAAAAAACGTAATCTTTAAAGTTAACTTCTTGAATTGTAAGGGGAATACTAAATCATGTTTAAACTTGTAAGCATACATTTGGGGTCAACAATATTTAGACAATTTTGAGAACAAGTGGAAGATTAGCTAGTTGCAAAAGGATTTTTATCGAAGTGACTAAATACTAAAAGGACACAGAAGTTCATAAAGTAACATACCTGACTGTCATACAGAGCAAGGTAAAGAAAGAGCTGCTGCTTTACATCAAGTTAACGGCATACAAAAGGGGCTTCTGCATTTCTCCATTCTCTCCACTAGTAGAGGTAGTTAGCCTGCAACCTTGCCTATTTTGATGATTCCTTGTAGCCCCTGCATCTCTGAAAAGCCATGCCCTGTATATTACCCTTTCCTTTCTTCCTTCCCTGCCAGGAGCTTGTATGAACCTGTTCTCCAAAGACTGGTGGTTCTTTGCCATTCTGGACTACCAAATAATAAACGTGACCAAAACTTCAAAACTTTTCCAATACAGTATGACTTTTTTAAAGAACATATTAATTGATTTGGAAAGTTTATCAATACCAAAACTATTAATAAAAAAATCCCCAAACCAGTTACCTGCCAGTGCCCATTCGCCAGTGCCATGGGAGTGACCACTGTAATATAAAATGTAGGTATCATGTCTGGGTCCATCTGCTGTCCGAAGTTCAAGAAAAGACTTGATCTTGGAGTGAAGGGTATCAAAGGTCAGTCCGCTTGTAGAGTAATCACAACCATATGTCTCAATCATGTGATATGCAAAAAATCTTTGGATGGCATTAAGCATGCCAGTAGACCTCAGATTTAACTCTTGTACATGCTCAGGTGGAAGAAGAGTTGGTTGGCCATCAGGACTAAAGAGAAGAAAAACAGCTATGATTTTGATTTATAATTATTTCATACTTAGTGGACTTTTAGCAATTGATGATTTTTTTCCCCTGTGCATATTTTCTCTGCTGTGAAGTAGCACTGTTCTAAATTGAAATTGACTTGAAAGGTAGTTTATAAACAATTCAAAATACTGTGTTTGAGTGAGGGACCACTATCTCCCCCTCCCTTTTGTCACACTTCTTCACTTCAAAGTGTAGTCCTTACACAATTCCATGCTATTCCTGCAGCTGAGAGACAGAGAGAGAGAGGGGAGCTGTGATGTGAACATGCTGGGCTTCAACGATTTCATTAAGTCCCACTGAAAGAGCACTGCCTTCAGACAGGCATTTGTTCACACACAACTGGAAAGGAGCACATGAGTGATAGTCTGCACAAAACATCACGCAAACTAGTTTCTAATAATAGACTAAAGAGAAATCCAAGTACACATTTTGCTCAGATATTTTGAATTAATTTCTCTCTGTTCCAAACTAGCCTTTATTCAATATGTTACTCACGCAAATACAGTAATTCTTACTCGTGTGTGCTGTTCAGATGCTGATCTTTCAGCATAAGAAATATGCTTCAAATGATGGTATTCACCGCTTAGAACATTCATTTTCTAAGAAAATTACAAACTAGACCTGGAACAAACCACATATATATAGGGGTGTGCATATATATGTATGAATATGCATCTGTAACAAGAGTCCTTGTGTTCCCTGGGCAATGGACAGATTTTGTGGATGAAAATACGGAGATGGTCTTACTCTACGAATACAAAACATGACTTCCGTTTTTGATATATATTTCTGTATATATGTATGTATGTATTCTTCATGTATTTTGTTTGCAAGTCAGTGTGCAAAGCTACCTGCTTTCTTTTTTGGGCTAGGTAATTAAATTTTGCACCTCCTCACCTGTCCAGTGCCTTCATGAAGGCTGATGTTCCACTACTACAATTATACTGAATACATCATCATTACTGTTTGTCGCAACAAGTGAAGACTGGGCCCGTTACTGAAACAGTCAAGCTTTGTTGATAAGGAAGTTTAGTTCTGTCAGGTCCTAAACAGTTGCTCAAGAGTACCTCATTCACTCAGAAATTAGAGGGAACTGCCAGAACCAGAATAATAAAATACAATGAAAGAATTAAATTATTGCCATGGAAACAAAAAGAATTTATTTCTATTGTAATGTAAATTTTGAAAATTTATTTTTTCATTCCTAACAGTAATTGACTACATGGATTTTTTTTAAAAGAGTGCACAGCTGAAGACTCTAGATTGAAGCTCAGAAAATTTGTTTTTACAGTGTTTTACACTATTTAAGTTACAGTAATCTAAGATCAGCATGCTACCTTCTGTTTCTTTGCCCGTTAATTTTTTCCCTATCCACTGAATCCATTACACATACTGCAAGCTGGGCAGTTTTCATAATTTGAGCAGTTCTATTTTTAAGCCTCTCATTCCAACTTACCACTCTGTTTCTCTTGTAACTCAAATAGATAACTTACATAGCTCTTGTTTATTGTTTATGAAAAAAATGTGCACACACAATTTTAATTATACAGCTAAAGTAGCATTTGCAAGTTTAAAGCTTATACGAAAAACACGCAAATGGGCAAATAATAATAGTACAATCCCTCCACCCCCAAGCATTTCTCATGTGGTAACATTTATACTGGAGCAAAAATCAGCTGTAAATTCACAATACCAATAAGTGACACCTAGTCCACTTGCAAATCTAATTTCAATGTCCTTTAAATATAGACACCATCTCATTTAATAGAATTCAAAATTGTTTTAAACTGATCTGTTTGGTTTATTACATCTCCTGTTATAAAATATCTGCACTCAGTCAAATGCCCCAATCCTCCTTTGTGTGAGATACGGACTGTGGAATCTGCCTATGCATGACTGGTGCGTAAAGCATTCATGGGCTTTCTAAAAGCAAATTAAATACATATAAAAAGGCGGAGTTGGAGTTACTCATTCTTTTTGGAAGGTGAGGAAAAGGAAAAATACCAAATCTGCCTATTATTTAAATTTGTATGTAATTATTGAAAAATACAAGCAACAGCACTGCATCGCCTCTATGAGCTAACAGTACGCTTACACTACTGTGAAGTTGAAATACATGGTAACTATACCTGCAAAAGTTGGTGGGAATCACAACAGCATACCCAACACAGGTTCCTCCCAAGCAGTTTCCCAGCTCATGGAAAAGCCCATGAGCCATGGACTCCAGAGGTAACACAATGAGAAATGCACTCATGAAGATCCCATTGGTTGGCTAAAAAGAAAACAGAGAGATTTAGGTATTGCATATAAAATCCTTCCTATCTGTTGGTTACGGTTTTACGAATAACTCACTGTGTTTGATCAAGCACAACTGGGTCCCATTACACGGTGAAGTAGTCTAAAGACAACAAAAGGCCAACTTGGGAGTTTGGGGAGAAGGTGGCTGGTAAACGGGGATCACTCTTCTGAAAGGAATCCATTTGAAAACACTAACAGCACAGGACTTAGGTTTAAAAGCCCTAATTGTAGCTTAGCTTCACCCATTTAAGCAGGAAAATCAAATGCCACAAAATTATTTATGTGTATGAAATAAGTATATCTGTAAACATCTGCAGGATCAGGCCTTAATCAGTAAAGTACAAGACAGAATATTATGTACCTAGCATCAGATGATAGCATACTATATTGCACCACTAAAAATACAGATTTAACAATTCTTACTTTTTAACACCAAGAGTTTTTAAAATATTCTTTGTGGAATACTACGTATCACACAAAAGATGACTTGTGAGAACATTTATGAACATTATTGCAGTTAAAAAGACAATCATCAGCTACACAAATATCGGATGAGAAGGGACATCCACTACAGTACTCTGCAGCATTCACACAGCTAACACCCTCCATTGTGCTTTCCTGTTTTGTAGGTAAAAAGCAGTTTTGGAAAAGATTACACTCACTGATACATAAATGATTTCTGTAAAAAAAAAAGTTCCAAATATAAGTCTCAACCACTAGTACTAGTAAAATAAAAATGGACTTCTGAAATGCCAGCTGTCAGAGGCAGAACAGATACAGATTCATTTTAATTATTTTAATATGATGTGAATGGGCTTAATGAGGCATTAAATGCTTTAGGAAAGGTAGAAACAGTATTATAATATATAATTAACCAAGAACTTTGATATCCATGGTGCAGTTATTAATGTTTGTTACATAGCAAAGGAAATAAATTCATAGCTACAGATTTCTGTCTTGAGAAGAGTCCTGTGGCCTCTGACTACATCTGTATTTTATTTGCCCTCTTTGCATAAATCTACAATATTAATGTTTTTTAAAAATCTGGGTATTGCCTTATTGTTTAACACTCAGTGATTTGATGTGGGCTGGTAGTTGAGCTTACCACATAGACAAAGCTATTAATAATTTGGAAAGTAAATTACACTGAAAAAAATTCCACCTAAACCAACTCAGTTCTTGTTGGCACATGGCACTAACTCAGCTATATTTAGTTTTTAAACACACAAATATTACATGACTTAGTCTGAAAGAACAGCTTTACCCATCTAATGTGCTTCCTGCCCTAAGGAATAATACTGTTTGCTACCTGCCCTGGTTTTAAAAAGGGTCCCATTATACTTCTGATGGAAGGATCTCACATATGCATCCTTGAAATGGTGACAGCAATACTTCTAATCACAAATAAACATCAGAATCTGATATTAACTGATAACTAACTGATAGCATTATTAATTGATAGCACTATTCTCATATAACTGGTAACTGTTAACTGATAGCATTGTTCTCAAATTCCAACATCTGAAACCACTATAAAACTATATCCAGCTCCTACTACGCTTTATGTAATTCATGACAAATGAAAAGTTTATTTAGCTTCTAGCTCTCAAGGACATGAGGACGTGACACTGAGCACACATCAAAACATGTTACAGAACAACCACAGAGAGCTTCCCTTTACCCACAGCCCTGCCCACCTTATCACAAAAGTGCAATTAATGTGCTCATTGACTTGCCAACATTTGAGCTACAAAACTGGTTCAGATATAACAAGTCCATCAACAGGTGATAATGCTAGTGTTAATACTGCAATCTGATGTCATGTGGTATAATGTAATTAGATGTTTTGGTGCTAAGAATTTGAATCTACAAGGAGCAATGTGTACCTATGAAGTGCACATACATTATAGGAGATTCACAATCACTTTTATATACATAATTTTCTCAGCCATCTCAGGAGGTACTTTGCATCATTCCAGATATATTCCTTTCCCTGTCCCAGTCTTGCCTAAACTTGGAGGGTCAGGATCAACGAATGAGTGAGCAGATGGAATGTATTTAGGACAAGTGCAGAGAAGCATTCACATAGTGATTCTTGAGTTTTGTGTCAGAGAATAAGGATTTTCAGAATAATTTCCCCAAATCCATACAATTACCTGAAAGCACCAGAAGACAGGAAAGCTTAAGCACTGTAACAACTATGGTGCAACCTCAACTTGTTTTGTGGTCAATAAGGAGAAAAAAAATCCCGTAACTAAGACAATATAATTTTTGTTTCAAATATATCAGCAGAAAGTGCTCATTTTTGTTCCTCAGTTTTCCAAATGCACTCAGAAAATGAAAAGGACTCAGAGCAGCAGCAATAAAAACTTACAAAGATTTGGTTAGTTTTCATTCTATAGAAACCTTGTAAAATACAAGACTTTGATGAAATAGTGGAGCTCTCTAGCTAAATTAGTTTCAAGATTTGGAGACTTACTTTTGCAACTGTAGACACAGAAGGATAATTTGCTTTAAGCGAAAAAACCAGGAAGACTTGGATCCTGCGGAAATTGAAGGGCTCATCTGGAAAAGCTTCCTATTCATGATCGGTTAGTTAGAGGATTTTCTAAGCCTTGGAAAGACTGCACACATGGACCGGGAAGTATTATAATGCATTTTTATGACAAATGCAGCTTTCCCATCATATATAAATATGACATATACAAGTATGACTTCTCTTGGATCTTGTTAGAGCAAACTGCTCTTACGTTGCATTAGTGTTTTGATCACAGTGAACATATTACAAAATAAAAAACACGTGTGCCCATAAAAACTACAGCAATCATAATATCCTAAAGAATACTATTGTAATATTACTTTATATGAATTTTATTGTAGAAGTTTTCTTCCAATATGCTGTGTTGTTCTAAATACTCCTTGCATTTCCCCAATCCCCTAAACACATGCAAGTTATTAAGCCCACAGTGTTCTGCAATCACACAACTTGAGATCATCACAAAGATTAATAGTTTTCACCAAACTTCTGATTGAATCTGACTTCTAAAAAAAAATATTTACATTTAATTGTTGAAAGTACTCCTCCTAATATGAAGATACTGGCAAGAAAATTTGCAAGTACTTGTGAAATAAGGATCCTACATGGAAACTGTAAGGATCATCTCAGTGATCCATCTTGCTCTGTATCCTGCTTTGAGTTTGTACCAAATATTAAAGAGGAATAGGAAGTAATGCTCTATAGTGTTATGAATCAATTCAGCTCCATCTGAAGTTTCAACTTTGTCTTCATTTAGTGGCTACGTTATGCTATGGAGTAGGAAAGTATTGTCAGTGTGGATATTTTACATTTACAGACATCTATCTAATGTAAAGATGTTGGCGCTTGCTGCCAGCACTTTGTCAACAGTTTAGATTTAGAAGAAATATATCACTAACAAATATAAAAATGATTAATGATGTTTAGAGCAGCTCTACAGTAAGATAATAAAATACTTTAATCCAGCGCTGCAAAAAATGACTGGTGGCATTTTAAAATACCTCAACTATAAGAACTTGCAATAGCAAAAAATAATATCTAATTAAGTTAGTAATTACTGTAAATCTGAAGATAGGTTCCTCTTCTAAGATAACAGCTAAGATACCAGGTGGAGACTGTCAGTGCTTTACTAAATCCAAAAGATTTAATGACTGGTCCTTAATGGAGCAGATGGCCATGGATGCATAGGCGGAGCCAGAAAGGGATTTTGTTCTTTCATCTGTTCAACTCATTTTCAGTCTGTTTTCAACTGCACTGGCAATCTCAGCCTGCGGTACATCCCTGTACTCCAAGTGCCCACTGATTCCAGACAGACTGCTCAAAAAGCAAACAGAAGACAGGGACCATCTTGGCAATCACAGAATGGTTGGGGTTGGAAGGGACCTCTGGAGATCATCTTGTCCAACCCCCCTGCTTGAGCAGGTACACCTAGAGCAGGGTACACAGGACTGCATCCAGGCAGGTTTCGAATATTTCCACACAAGGAGATTCCACCACCTCTCTGGGCAGCCTGTTCCAATGCTCTGTCACCCTCACAGTAAAGAAGTTTCTGCTCATGTTCAGCAGGAACTTCCTGTGTTCTAATTTGTGCCCATTGCCCCTTGTCCTGTCATTGGGCACCACTGAAAAGAGTCTGGCCCCATCCTCTTGACACCCACCCTTCAGATATTTATAAGCAGTAACAAGATCCCCCCTCACTCTTCTCTTCTCTAGGCTGAACAGACCCAGGTCTCTCAGCCTTTCCTCACAAGAGAGGTGCTCCAGTCCCCTGATCATCTTTGTGGCTCTCTGCTGGACTTGCTCCAGTAGTTCCCTGTCCTTCTTGAACTGGGGAGCCCAGAACTGGACACAGTACTCCAGATGTAGCCTCACCAGGGCAGAGCAGAGGGGGAGGATAACCTCCCTTTACCTGCTGGCCATGCTCCTTTTGATGCACGCCAGGATACCGTTGGCCTTCTTGGCCACAAGGGCACANAGTTGCTGAGGGTACACCCTATCCCTTCATCCAGGTCATTGATGAATATATTGAACAGAACCGGACCCAGTACAGAGCCCTGGGGAACACCGCTAGTTACAGGCCTCCAACCAGACTCTGTGCCGTTGATCACAACCCTCTGAGCTCTGCCATTCAGCCAGTTCTCGATCCACCTCACAGTCCTCTTATCTAACCCACACTTCCTAAGCTTGTCTGTGAGGATGTTATGGGAGACAGTGTCGAAGGCCTTGCTGAAGTCAAGGTAAACAACATCCACTGCTCTCCCTTCATCTACCCAGCCAGTCACGCCATCATAGAAGCCTATCAGGTTGGTCAAGCATGATCTCCCCTTGGTGAATCCATGCTGACTACTTCTGATAACCTTCTTGTCCTCTGCATGCCTGGAGATGACCTCCAGGATGAACTGAAAACATGAGAAGACATTTTAATCTCTTAGTCTTTGGGGCTTTTTGCCTTTGTCTTCTTCTAAATGAATATTTAGGAAATACACTGTGTGTTCTCATTTCAAATAATGTAGAAAAGGTAAAAAAAGTGTACTTCTTGCCTCTGATGACTGAAATGACAGACAGTAAAAGATCGGGGAGATTCACTAGTAGTGTTATCTTTCCACTTTCTTTAGCTTTTCAAGCAAGTTACACTTATTGTTAGGTGTAACTGTTAAAACACCAGAAGAATTTAGAGGTATTTTACAGCCAAGATATATAATTTTATATTCACGGATAGGACAACTCCAGTCCCAAGGAGTAAGCCACTGTTGGAAGGGGAACAATGCTGGAACTGTATTTAACAATAGAGCACTACTGACATGTTGCTGACAGAAATAAAGACAAGGACAAAAAAAAAAAAGAAATGTCAGTTTAAATTGGAAGCTAGTTACAAAGACCTATAGAAGAGCCCTTCTCATTAAAATATAAATAAATTACTAAACATATGTCAACTAAGATGATCACAGAATCATCGAATGGTTGAGGTTGGAAGGGGCCTCTGGAAATCGTCTGGTCCAACCCACTGCTCATGCAGGGTCACCTGGAGCAGACTGCCTGGGATTATATGTAACAGACCAACAACTGAAGAGGTTTACAAGGCCGCCTGGGATTATATGTAACAGACCAACAACTGAGGAGGCTTACAAAGATGTCTTTGTGTATTTCCAAGCAAAAATTCTGCCCTGCTTTCCATTATCCAAGCTAAACAATATTTAGCTATTTTTATATATACACATACACTTAAGTAAATATAAAATAAACAGTTTTGCTTAGCTCCTCTGCAGTGATTCTGCAAAAACAAAGAAGTATACACTCCATGGCGGACAAGGGTCAGAAGAAAAAGGATAACGTGATAACTAATCTACAAATATTAGATGGATAGCTTATTCCAAATGAAAACAAGATATGTATATTACAGGTAGAAAGACACTTAAAGACAAAATTTGTAAAGTTACAATGTAGATCAGCTACCAGAGGAAACTGCCTTATATCAAATCACTGAATGAAAGAATAGTCTCTAAAGAACAATAAATAATCCATTACTTCTGACTATTATTTAAACAGCCATGGGAAAATCTAGAGAACAGTTTGCAGAAAATAGTCATCATGTTCACTGGCAGACAGATTTAATGTGTTATGTTTCCCATCCCTGACTCCTGTTCTAACCACGGGAGAGCCCATGCTTTAGTCTATGTGCATTTGTCCCAGCAAAACCAGAAGTGGTTGTCAATTTAAAAGCACTCTAAAAGGTTTTCTGAATTTTTTTTTTTAATATAAAAACTTGAATTCTGGAATTAATGAGACTTTGACAGCAAAGCTTAACCCATAAATCAGATTCTTTAGACTAACACTGAATATTTCCTTTCTCTTGTCAACAGAGATCCCCTTCATGATCTAGGGCCTCTGGAAGTGGTGGCGACAGCAGCAAGGTGTGCTGTCACTGTGGATGTGAGCAGGCACCCTGACGTAGCCCTTGGGACAGGACTGGAGAGGTAGAGAGCCAAGGAGGGCTGAGCACCTACCGCAGAGAGGAAGATGGGCAGCAAAAATAAACAGGATAGCAGGTGAGTTTGAGAAGA
This sequence comes from Fregata magnificens, assembly GCA_013389945.1. NCBI lineage: Eukaryota > Metazoa > Chordata > Aves > Suliformes > Fregatidae > Fregata > Fregata magnificens. The sequence goes on from WAAD01031107.1 coordinate 53,459, forward strand.
AATCATGAGCAGTGAGCACAGGGGATTTAAGATCCAGCTTAAGAGATGATGGAACAGTTGGGAAAGAGGGAAGAATGTTATTGCAAAAGAAACTGAACAGACGAGTCTATAAAGAAATAGTGAGGCTCAGATATGCAAGTCAAATCAGCAAGGAGGGGAAAAACTGACTGAGGAAAAGAAAGGGACAACTAAAGATGAGCAGAGGGGGGGGCGGGGAGCAAGAGTGGATCAAATAGCAGGCTATTTGACAAAATATGGAGAGAGAACAGAAGGTGCAGCAGAGCCTCCGGGGTGGGGAGGCGAGGATGGAGTATTTAACTGGACAAGCAAAGACTGAGGAAGACTGAATTAAAAATACAAGTCACGAAGAAAAGCAGGGGAAAATGAAGGAAAAAGACTGGATATGATTTGCATTCAAACCAGTTATTTAATCTGTGATGTTAACAAAAGTATGTGCAGATAAATATAGAGGTTACTTAGAAAACTTCTTACTCTTTGGAAAATAATCTTGGTTTTAGAGAAGTTAAAAAAGTCACCATCTTCAATTTTATTAAGGCATTGTAAACTGAGCTTTCAAGAAACACCAGCCAATCACACCACCATAAAGACTACAAAATCACTAACTCTCCCCAAAACAAGAAAATACTGATACATAAACTAACTTTTCTTCCATAAATAATTTGAGTTCAACAGTACTGTCCATCTAAGTACAAGTACACCTGCATATCATGAAGACTATTATTTTACTAACCCATAAAATTCACTAAAAACAAGAGTAATGTACTGAAAGTACTTCATTCCACTACTTTACCTGTCTCTGACATAGTTCATTTTTCTGTTGGCAATATTAAATACAGGTCTTCCAGAGATAATAATTCTCTTTGGCCAGTAATTCAGAATAACTGTACTGTTAGCTTGGCACAGAGCACTTAACAAAATCTGGTTTTAAATTTCTGAGAAAAAGATTCCTCCAAACCTTTCCAAGATCTTTGCTTGCAAATTCCAAGACCTCCATCTCCAAATTTTTCATCATTTTATTGGCTTCTGAGAGAAGTAATGCCTGAGTCATTTGCATGACTTCTGCTGGATCTTGTCCCATCCAAGGGCCGAATTATGGACAGGCACGTGAGTAACTGCTGAAACGAGTAAGCTGGAGTTAAAGAGTCTATTGATCTGACTGAAATTACTCACACAAATGTAAAGGCAGGTGCAGAACACTTCCTGCAGATTTTGCAAGGAAAAGGTCAATGTATTTTTATTGACAAGGCAAGGTGTCTTTTCTCTCCAGCTAAAGCAGGGATTATTCTCAGAAGCAGACCATGTCCCAACTGAAACATGTCCCACTGAAAAGTGTTACTCCATTTTTGAATGCAACCAGCTTTAACAAATTACTTTTACACTTCTTGTGCTTCTTGAGCTCATCCTCTAGCTTCAGACAGACCTGACAATTCTGCTCTTCACATTTAAAGCTTAATCTGCCGGAGAGAGATATTGCTTTCAGGAGCCACAGTTCTTCCCAAGCACATACCAAAGCATCAGGAACAGAGACTTTCAACCCTTGGCTTATTACAAGGGCTAAGCTCCCCTTAAAGAAAGGTCCTTGGCTAACAGGACTTCCAGCCTCAACAGTTCTGCATGAGTCAGAAAACCACTGTGTGTGCAACAGTGAGTTAGTTGACCTCGCTTTAAAAGCCTTTCCACAAAAGGAGATTTGATATTTTTCTGGCAATTTTAATCAAATAGGATACTGCTAGCCACCAATTAGCAGACAACTGTCTCTTTAGGTCTTGACCTTTCATACACTTGAGATTTATATGATGCACAGATATTACAGTCATTAAAAACGTTAAAAGGGCATATATAACGTGCCTGTAAAAGTTTTCCATGAAACAGAAACCCTCCCCTCCACCACCTCATTTCTGGCTATAACCTAACACACACAGCTGAGCTAGACTTTTTATATGCTAGGGCTAATTATTTAGTACCTTTCCAAGGCTTAGGTTTTTAGTCAATTCTGTTCCTCATATAGGAGGTCAAATGGCAGAACATGAAGCGATTTCAAGCCACCTCTCTTATCAAATGCAGTATCGTTAAACAAGCTTTCAGTACATCTTCAGAGTGAGGAAAGGTATAAATAAAAAATGCTTCACCTTCTAGGTGACACTTGAACAGATTTCAAATATAATTAGCACTTACTAAAATGACAACATAAACCCTAAACTGCAAGCTGCAAAGACTGAAAACCATTAATCTTACATATATGAAAAATGTTTTAAACAATTTTAAAAAGCGCAAACACATTTTCAGGAACTGGTGACTGAGGAATACCTGGCATTCCTAAGGATATAAGGACAAAATATGTTGAATGTTTAAATAAAAAAAAAAAAAATCCATAATATAAGAATGTAAGAGTGGCTGCATTAGGTTGCACCAAAAGTCCATCTAGAAGAATGCCTTGTCTCCAAAGAGACCAAATGGATGCCTAGGAAAGACTGCAAGGACAGACCATATGCTTCCTGAGTACTCCAACCACTGGTGGCTCAAGGACTTGCCGAGCCAGACGTGGTTTCCCTATAGTACATAAACCTCAGTGAATTTGTTTCCATGAACTTGTCCAGCTTTCTCCTGAGCCTCTGCAACCGCTTGGCACACACAGCATGCCATGATATATAGCTCCAGAGCTAACTTAGCACTGTATGAGGAACTATTTCCATCTGTCTGGCTCCAGCCTGCTTCTTGCCAACTTGATTCCCCTCAATTTTTGCACTGGAACTGATTGTTTATTGTCTCTTACTGCTTACCTTCTCCCACATCACACATAAAATTTTATATGCTCATCATATTCTCACTTAGTTTTCTTTTTTTCTTTTTCTCTTTTCCTGACTGAAGCATCCTTGTTTATTCATTCCCTCCATGTAAACTGTTTCATGTCTATAATGGATTTCGTCGCCCTTCTCTGAACCTTCGCTTGTTTTCTTACCTATAGGATGGCAAGTAAGAATTGCACTGTTATTCAAAATATGGAAGCTACGGATTTATACAGTGGCATAACAATACCTCCAGTCCTTTCCTAATACTTCCCAATATTTAATTTGCTTTTTTGACCACTAATAAACATTAAGCTGATGTTTTCAGGGAAAGGCATCTAACACAGCTCTAAGACCTCTTTCTACCACATACCGATGTCACTAGCTTTTTTCTGCAGCAAAGTTTTCTTAAAAACAAAACAAACCCAAACAAAATCCTGAAATCCCAACCCACTAAGTATTTAGCAATAACTTTTATGTTTTAAAGAGGAAAGGCAGAGGGTGTTCTTTGACAGTCTGATTTGTCTCTTTAACCGTTACAATACATATACATCACCACAAGGAAAGTACATATTCACTGGAGAAGCTTGTTTTCTGCGTTACTGTTGAGCTTGTTAAACCTCCTGAAACAGCAGACTCAAAAATCCAGCAAAGGATTCTAGAATCTTGAGGCCTTGAATTCCCCCTACAAAGAAGAAAAAATACTAGTTTCCTTAAACCTCTAGAAAAAAACAAATGCCCTGCAGGAGGGTAAATTGTGTGCTTATTCATCATTGCTTTCTTACTTCTAATTATTTTGAAACCTGACACTATCCAGAAAAATACCGAAAAGGCCACAGTTTCCTGCAATCACTATAATAAATGATACATCCATTTATTAAATTATGTTCTGGCCAGGTCTGATAAAGTATTTCATTTTCTGACAACAGATGGAATAGGCACAGTGATCTGCAAGGCAAACATCACAACACCTTCTGAAGCAGAAATTATTTTCGTTGGAGACAACTGCACTCATAGTCTTAAGCTAATTCATTACTATAAATACATGATGAAACAAATATAAATACAGTAAAATAAATGTAAATGTAATTATCTACTAAAAATAAATTATTAGAAGAAAAAACTGGATTTCCTGACAAGCAGAAGTATTTGGTCTGATGCCTTTCACTTTTGCCACTACAATTACTTCTTTTCCCACGGAATAGGCAAATACGCAACCTACCAGACAGAGGTGATGAGCAACAGCTTATCTTATTTTCACATAGGATGCTGCAATTTGAAATTAGCCAATAACAAATACCAAGATTTTAGACACATTGCCAGTTTGCTTCTTGTGAGCGGTCCTGCACAAGTCATTCCACAGTACAACCACACTTCTTCAGAATTAGAGAGGCCTGAAAATTATGTGACATGTAACAGTTGCAGTTACTTTGGGGCACAGGAGAGAGACAGAAAAAAATTACAATGAATTATCAATCAATGTGAAGAGAAAAAAGTAATAAGGTAAGTATGAATCCAATCCTCCTTGCTTACACAGACAGCTTGCAGTAACAAAGCAGTTCTAAAGGGAGTGCCTGTGTGCTTTAAACAGATGGCATGGGGAGAGGGAGCCCTTCCCCTGAAGGGCTACAGTAGGAGATCCTGTCCAAGTCTGGTGGTTAACTCCCTGCAGACAGGCTCTGGGCACCACCAAAAGAAACTGCCTCTCTCCAGTGACTATCTGGACAACTTACGCACTTGATTTCTTCTGACTGCTTTGTTAGGTGTAACTAGGTGGAGTGACTCCATCGAAGTAATTTTAAAACTATGTGATTATTAACTAAGGTGTCTCAGGACGTTAAAGGAGGAGGGCAAGGATAGAGAAATTAATGAGACCATCTGATAGAGATGGTAAAAAATTGCTTTTACTGAAAAACAGTCAGCTGGCATATAAAAATTAAAGACTTGCATTTTGATAAAATCACACAAGTCTCGGAAGAAAAAGTATGGAAGTTAGAAATATTACCATGCTGATATTCCATCTTTATTGTTTCTGTCTCCCAAACCACTTTCCCTTTTCTTTCGGTGCATTAGCACCTTCACTTTCTGTAAATACCTTTTGGGGATTTTTTTTCTCTACTTCTTTTTAGTTCTATTTCTTCTTTTTGTCCTTTCTGCAAGCCCATACACTATAGCTATGCATGCTGACACTTTTCTAAAGAAAGGGCGAAACTACCCAGGCTTGTCTGTTAACCTCTAATCCTCTTCATGCAAAAAAAAAACCCAAAACCCAAAACAAACCCAAAAAACCCCCAAACCAAAAAAATACAAACCCAAAACCAAATCAAACAAACCCCACCCCCCCACACACAACCTCACAAAATAAATGTCAATTTCTTTTTCCACCAAGTTCTTTAACACCTTTCACCCACAATGTTATTTAATCTAAGAAAATCTGCAGGAATGGGCAGCAAATTGTTTTGGAAACACTATAGAGACATTTCTGTAAACTGGATCTGCCACAAATAATATAGAATTTTTATAGATATATATAAGTAATTCATTTAAGAGATGCATGGGTACAAAAATGATTGTTGTCTTTTTTTAGATCAACTTAAAAAAAAAAAATAGACACCAAACTCCCTTTTCACCCTGCTGCAACTGTGACAACACACAATGTACTTTAACTTGGACACTGAACAAACAGTTTGAGAGAAATTTATGTTTTCTGCTAAAGAAAAGACAACAGCCTTAATTCAGAAATGGAAAGACAAGTAAAAGAACGCTGTGTGATTTTAAGAACTGGTCTTTCAGAGGACATATCCTGTGGTGCATAACCAGATTTGAAAATAAGACACTTAGAGCACATGCTATACCAACAATTTACCAGTTTATCAGCTGATCTCTAACTCCATATTAATGGTTAAATGCAAAGCAAAATTATTGAAAAATACATTCTCAAAACATGAATTTGCCTTGATTAAATTAAAATAGTCCATTAGAAAAGCCCTCCATATAGTGTGCATTACTAGGGTTCAACACCATGATTTACTTTGAAAACAAATTTTATGGCACAATGAATTCAAAAGCAAAATAATTTCGCAGGTCGGTACACTTAAAATACTTTGCATACTTTTGCCCTGGAAGCATTAACTCTTCTCATTCTGCCCACATAAGGAATCTGCTGAGCTCCAGCTGCCTTAAGGCAGAACAAAGTGTTATATTCAAAGAGCATGCTGGTGAAACCAAGTGTTCCAACACTGAATTGCTGGGCCACAGCACACCATCAAATGTCACAAGAATTTTAAGGAGTCAACAATTCTCAGGAGCATTCTCAAGAGGGAGATCAAGATACAGAGATTATTATTTACCTGCCAAGAAACGGCCCCCAAAACAGCAGTCGCGACAAGACTGAAAAATACTAGCTGTTCCGAAATTAAACAGAAGTGACGCATTCCTTTAGATGCCATAACTCTGTCAAGGCTGTTGTTTTCTGCGCGGTGGGTATAGTATACTTTGTGACAGTCATTTAGTTTTGTATGAAATCCCCAAAGAGTTATAAAAAAAATCACATGACAAATCATCCAGAAAATTCCAAAAATAGAAAAACCAGGTATCACAAAATACCAGAGATCCAAATCACGTAGTTTAAAGGCTGCAAGAATGAAAAAGATTAGTTCAATGACTCCAACTGAGATGACAGAAAGTCTTCTGCAAATTTTACCACGGTACAGGTAGGGCTTCCATCGTTCAGTAACTGAAAGTCCACTGAAGTAAACATCAAGAAGGGGATCTGAAATCAGGCAGCTGAAAAAACATGCCAAGGCAAATGGGTTTGTGGGGATTTGCAGTGATGGAAAAAAGAGTAAGGATGCAATGGCTCCAAAAATTGCCAAATTTGGAATTGCCAAAAAAGACTTCATACGTAAGTCAATAATCAACATAGCCAAAGCCGTGACCAACAGAATAATACTCATAGACTTTTCTACCAGCATAATTGTGCTGGCAATTGCAAATCCAACTAGCTCCAAAAATTCAACTGTTGTCAGCAGAGTCGGTCGATGATGAATACAACCACAAATCCTCTCAACCAAAGCACACAATATCCTTAAAACAATGGCAGAAAGGAGCAAATATTTAGTAGCTTCTTCTTTCACATCCGTTTTGAAGGCAGAATTATCAAGAAAACAGAGGAGGCCAAGCAAAAAACCAAACCAAAGATTGGAGAGACTCAGACTTGCTGCTTCCATTGAAAAATAGTAGTACAGTATGCTGGCAATTCCAAGAACAAAGAGCCCCAGAATAAATATCACCAAAATCAGTGCATCCGCAGTTTTTTCCCATCTGACATAAAGGCCCATGCAAATGGCAACCAGTAAGTTGATTCTGGCAAGATAGCCAAGGTACCTGACTGATGAGTGCATGTTCACTTCTCTGTTTGCTTCTTCTAGCCTTGTCATTGCTGCATAGAGACAATGACTAACACAGTAACGCAGTGACCTACACATGTAAACTGCAGTTAGGGGGTTTTACCCACTTGACTAAAAATAAATATTTGGGTTTCATCCAACAAACACAATGCAATCGCCGCCTTCTGTAATATCATTTCAGTAACAGTGGTCCAGAATCACTGAAGTCCTGGAAGAAGAATTAAAAGAAGTGTTAGTGGCAAATAATTCCTTTTAATCGTACACAGCATAAGCATGATACATCCTTTCTCACCATGAAGTTTAACATCTAAATTAAAAAACACATAATAAAGACCAAGTGTGTTGTTAAAGGTCATTCAGATTGGGGTCATTATTAAAACCAATATAAAATGGGTTTTGCATAAATCTTCTTTCATAATTTGAACGAGAGGAAAAGGTAAACCAAACCTAGTCTGTACAGTTTTTCCACAAAAAACCACCCATTAGGTATCTATATTGGATATCTGTGGGTATTCAAAATATTCCTACAATACCTATTACCTTCTAAAATATTTTAATATTGTTCTAAAACATTGTTTTACTTCACCATTACATTTGATAAATTCTCACTTTTTACTAAACCTTTTCAGTATGCTTTGCAAGACTTCTTTTTAGTAGTCAAATAGCTACAGGATTTACAAAAAGAACTCCATAATCAGTTAACGAGCTTAACCCACAGTAGATCATGAAAAAGGATATTAACATTATCTCCATTTCACAGAAGAGGAGTGGACACACGGGTGTATCAACTGATCTGCCAACGTTTTCAGAGACTTTTCTTAATATACAATGAAAGCCTTAATTTTCACCCCTCCAAGCCACCTTTTTCCCCACAAAAACAACAAAAAATGGTCAGGATAAATATTATATTTAGAACATAAGCTCCCCCTACTCAGATCCAATTAACTGACATGCTTTTCTTTCTAATACAGTATAGGAACAGATAGTAATATTTTTAGGGGGAATTTTGTAAGAAAACATGGCTAGGCAGATCTCACTGGAGATCATTACTATTTTATGGGATAAGCTTCTTCCTAGTCTGAACTCGGTCTTGAAACACGAGGATCACTGTAATCCTATTGGTGTTTAATCTGACTGAGTTCACACATAAACAATACTATTAATTACTATAATTAGAAACAAAAAAGTTATTGAGGAAATTCTATTTCCTTGAAAATCTCTATTTCACTGTATTTATATACTTTTCTACTTATCACAGAGTTATCAGAGGTATAGTCCAAAGCTCTCTAGTTAAAGCCAAAAAGGTTTGTACTTTGAAGTCACAACCCTGTTCTGTACGCAAAATGTGTTGTGACAAATTGATCAAGCTTTCTGTGAAACTACATGTAAAGAGAATCACATGTACTTGAGATTTTTGATCCTTTTGTGCCCAGAAATTCTAAACCAGGAGTCACTAAACGAATAAACCAGGGCCTATACCTCCAGAGAGAATAAGGCAGAAAACAACAGGTGGATCACAACAAAATACAGAAACAAGAAAATCAGCATCAATATTTTTCTGTCTCTAATTTTCTTAAGAAGTATCACAAATTACAAAGAGCCCCAGAACAACCAGTCGTCGAAATTCCCTTAGTTAAAACTTGCTGAAATCCTATGTAGTATTTATATTTACGTGTAACTTTTCTTTTTAAAGTTATTAACAAAAGGTTTATCAAAGAGTATGATTACACAGGTTATGGGCAGAACCCCCAAGAAGACTCATATGTAGCAACTGTCATTTTGGAAGTAATTACCTAATCGCCCATCTTGCAGAGGCTTCTGAAGAATTAGTAGTATGAGAGAGCAGCCAATGTGTCAAGAACACTGACAACTAGGTTATTGCTTACTGCTTTCATTTATAATGCTGGGGGAAGTATGAAAGGACACCTTGACTGAAACTCAAAACTTAGACTTTGTTCTCTCTTGATTTTTAAATTCTCATTTTTTAAACCAGTGAACAACAAAAGAAAAAGGAATTGACTGATTTGCCCATAAGCTTTGGCTGATTTGAAGACTGACACCCAGTGTAAAACCAGTTTGAGTAATTGGTGTACAGACAAACTAGGCCTAAGAAATCCTGTTGTTTAAATTACTTAAGTTTGATAACGTATACTTTCAAATTATGTTAAATATCTAACAACATTGCAGGTATTACTTTGGAAATAATTGTGCATTAAAAATCTGTTTAATTGAAACAGAATACATACCATATATTTAAAGTAAATGGTTATTACACGATGTCGTTGCAAGTTAAAATTCTTTGGATTTCAACTGTGCATTTTCATAGTACTCGTTATTATTACTGTTTTATACACATAAACTGAATTCTGAGCTGCCTGGATGCTTAAGATCTCATAATATTTCTCCCCTCGCTTAGTAATATACTTACTGTCTCCCTCAACCTTTCATTTGTTTTCTACTTCACAGCCCAAAGTTAGCTATCGTATTCCAGGTTACAGTATATCATAGCACTGTCCGCAGTCTTACTGCTTCTTGTACTACAATCATCATTGGCTTTATGGACAACTTGAGCCGTTTATTTCAACTCCTATGCGTGCCCTCCCCCCGCCCCCAGTTATCTCTCATTCAAACCATGAACAGAATCATAGAATCATTCAGGTTGGAGAAGACCTTTAAGATCATTGAGTATAGAGGAACAATTTCATGCCTCCTTCCAACCCACAGCACTGATGTGTGACTACTGCTACACTGAAGCACATCTGCCACCCCATCCTCTTATCTTGATTCCTGAGCCTTTCTCGAACCCCTCCAAGTCAAGGGGTTAAAACTGTATGTATTCCCTTGGACACCAGCCTCACGGAAGTCAGCAGGCTGGCTCATACGCAAAAGGTGGAAGCTCCCACCTAACACCTGGCTTAAAATTTTGCTACCGTCGCAAAATTATTTTCTGGTGGGATTGTTACACTAGCAAACTCCCCTGCAGGCAAGCAGCCACTCTGACAGAAAACTACTCTGACTGGTTCAGCTCGTGCCAAGCGGAGTTTTGCTGCCGTCACACCGTGAGAAACACAAAAGAGAAGCTCCTCTGCTGCTGCCCCACATGCTGCGCCGAGTGCCAGGGCAGGGGAACACACCTCTTCCTAGCGGAAAGACACAAAGTCTGCTTGAGCACGAAGTATTTGCAAAATGACAGCTCAGACTGTGAATGCAACCTCCTCTTCCTGATATTTTAGCCAATTAGCAAAAAGGTGTACTGCTAAAGCACACTAATAACCATTAGTCTCTTTCTAACCAAAGCACATGGTCAACTTTTCGGGGAAAAGAGGAAAAGGCAGCATTTTTATGATTAATGTATCCCATCACGCAGATATTACCAAATAAAAGTAACACAGCAATTCAGATGATTGTAATGAGAAATTTCAGTATCTGATTTATTCTTTAAAACATAGCTATTTGTTACTCATTCCTGTTAAGACTTTGACTGTTCAGACAGTGTTGTGTTTGTTTGTTTTTTAAACTACTGGCCTTAAAGTTTCAGGTTGCAACATCTGAGTTACATATCTGAGCAAATCACATTTAGATCCAAAAGAAACAGAATATCTACACTTATAAATATCCGTCAACTTTTGCAAACACAATTTTAAGCAAAACCCAGAGTCTAACTATAGATTTGGACACTAAACTACCCAAGCACTTTCCTATATGTAAAGGAACAGCATTGCCAAAGTAGTTTTTACCATAATTAATCTAAGAAAGAAAAGTCTAAGAAAATAGAAAAAAGAACCAAAAGCCAAAGATGGTTCAGTAGTTTAACTGCAGTTGATTTAAAGTCCAGGTGAGGCCTATCTAAAATACCAGACCCGCTTTCCTTCAGCTTTATTCTTCCAGTTTAGTGCATATTTAAGAACAAAAAAGCAACCCCAGAAGACTTTTTTTTAAACAAAAAGTCGTATTTAGCTAAGGCATTAATACAGCAGGCTTAAACCTCAGATGAACGACTCGTTGGTTTTCAGATGTTAACACCGATCCCACACTGCGGATTACCGGTGTCAGACAAACGGAGGGCGCCCGCCCGAAGCACCAGCTGCTGGGCTAGCCCGGCCAGGGAAGTTCAACGACGGCATCTGGCTCCGCGGAGCGGGCGCTGCCAGCCGCGGCTCGGCCGGGGCAAGGCCGCTCACCACCAGCTGCCGCCCCTGCAAGCCGCCCTG
>WAAD01031108.1:1015-24451 GCA_013389945.1 Fregata magnificens
GTCGAGGGAGGTTATCCTCCCCCTCTACTCCACCCTAGCGAGGCCACATCTGGAGTACTGCGTCCAGTTCTGGGCTCCCCAGTTCAAGAAGGACAGGGAACTGCTGGAGCAGGTCCAGTGGAAAGCTACAAAGATGATCAGGGGACTGGAGCACCTCTCTTGTGAGGAAAGGCTGAGACACCTGGGTCTGTTCAGCCTGGAGAAGAGAAGACTGAGGGGGGATCTTATCAATGCTTATAAATATCAAAAGGGTGGGTGTCAAGAGGATGGGGCCAGACTCTTCTCAGTGGTGCCCAACGACAGGACAAGGGGCAATGGGCATAAATTGGAACACAGGAGGTTCCACCTGAATATGAGAAAAAACTTCTTTCCTGTGAGGGTGACAGAGCACTGGAACAGGGTGCCCAGAGAGGTTGTGGAGTCTCCTTCTCTGGAAATATTCAAAACCTGCCTGGACGCGGTCCTGTGCACCCTGCTCTAGGTGTACCTGCTCAAGCAGGGGGGTTGGGCAAGGTGATCTCCAGAGGTCCCTTCCAACCCCTACCATTCTGTGATTCTGTGATTCTGTGGGTACATCTACAATAGTCAGATTTGCTTGGTAATCTAGTGGTCTATATTTTAGGTTATTACAGATGTGAAGATTTATGACATCTACAAACATTTCAAGTTAGATGTCTGATATGCATCCAGACATAGATCCAGTTTTAGTAACTGTGACACTGTTAAAAAAACAAATATCTAAATGATTTTGAAGGATGAAGGATGAAGAAAACTACTTTTGCTGCACTAACAACTTAATTGGTACTCGATCTGACTCTTCACAATTCTACTTAAAGTCATCCTGTCATACTGCCCAGGGACATGAACAACAATCAATTTTTATTTTAAAAAGGGGTGAAGGCATAGGAATGAATGCCACAAATAGTAAAATGTACTGGATGTGTTCTATGCACCACTGTTTTATAAGCTCTCCCATCACAGTTAGGTACAGGGATGCTCTATGGAATTAAAATACATTTTAGATCATTCCCCCTCCTCTACATAACATTTCTTGCTGTTCTGTGAAGTTCCATATCTTGTTTTCTTCATGGGCTATTATAGTAGTTCTCACCACTCACCACATAAAGGATTAAAATGCTTCTCTGCCTTAAGCTCAGTGTCTGTTGAAATGGCTTTGCATGACACCAGGAATGCAAATGCAGCATTTTCCCTTTTAGCTGACATTGTCTGGCTACACTGCTGAATATCTTAAATCATTAACACTATTGTCAATGAAAGAACTGAACTGACAGATAGGGATATTGTCTAAAGGCTCATGAAATGCTAATGAATGCTTAAGTTTCTAGTGGCAGCTGAGCTGCCAAATCACCTAAAGGTACAGTAACTAGAAGTTGTACAACTTAATTTTACAGAGCCTCTAAAACAATGATGTTTACTAGCATTTGGCATAGAAGTAGCATCAAACAGCAACCAGTCAGCTACTACTCTGCTCCTTGCTAATAACTTGAAACCATGCTATGTTAATGCTGCTGTCTTTCTGAATTATCTATTTATTTAACAAGGATCAGGAACAAGGACATTTGGGTTAAATGACATTTGTGCAGAATCATGAGCCAGTCTCTTAACCGGTCAGTCACATCTTCTTCAAGCATGAAGCACAGATAACAGAACAGATCACTGCAAAGTATTAGTCATCAGCCAAAAATATTAGTAATCTATTTGGGGTTTTCAGTGAGTGACGATACGTGGAAATATCTAGCCCACATATCCAACTTCCTTCATCCTTGTAATCAGGTCAGAGCATGACTGGGCACATTCCTTCTTACCATAGTATTTAGAAGAAGGAAGCAAACAGCAACAGGAAAAAAAGCTAAAAGGAATACGAAAAAGAAAAAAAAAATCTAATGCTGCTGTTGTGGCTGAGGTGCTAGATCAGAATCTGAAATGGCAGGTTTAACCTTAGCTCTGCCACTAATTTGCCTCATGGCTCTAGGCATGAGGCCAAACTCTCTACAACAGAGATTGCCTGTAATTAGGATGCTATAGGTCTGTGTCTCAGTTCCTCAGCAGCAAAATCAGTCCAGTTTTTCCCTACTGTGTCAGAGCACAGTAGAAATAAACTCTTAAGATGTCTGTGAGGTGCTTGACTAGCCAGAAAAGGTGGGGAGGAGGTAGAAATTGACAATAAGTGATGCAGAATAAAGTGATTTTTACTATTAAAGTAATTTTCTAATAATTTAACTACCCAGTGACATGTAATATTTAGAATATCTTGTACTGCTGGTATCCCAAAAGCTGCAGGTATTTTGAAGGTGAAGTAAAGATTTTGGATGTGCAAGCAGACTTGACTGGTTTGCTAGCCATTCCTGAAGCAGCAAGGAGAAGAGAAAAGGATGCATGTTGCTTTGATACTACACTAGTGAATATGGATGGCATCAACAATCACACCACAGATCAGGTTTTGCAACAATTCCTCCTACTGTATTCTAGTCCACACAGCACTACTGGTGTCTTCCAATACTGCTCCCCTTACACATGATAAATTCGGAGTGCACAGGTCTTAAATCCACCCTCTCACATACACATGCAAGTCCTAGAAAACTGAGACCTGGGGCAGAATTTGATTCTTTGTTTTTAAAAGCTCACAGAGTAATTTAGAGTGGCAATGGCTATCCAGCCCTTCAAATAAAACAATCACCTCAGAGCGTGGATGCTACTGGCCAAGAACATCTTACGCTGACAGTCACTCCTGTTGCATTTAAACATTATGCAATAAAGAATATAACAATTATTGCTTTTACTTCCCTCAAGTTGTCTCCCTGCAGGTAATTTGTGTTTCAACAGTACCTCCAGAGCCAAACGCACATAACATAACATAGTTGTTAGAGATACTGAGAATATCTTGGTGAACACACAGTTCTCAAAACTAGTTGCATATAATTTTACAGATTAATTAAAGATGCTGTAAAAAGTTACAAAAGGTGCTGAGCTGAAAAAAACCTGACCAACTGTTTTGTTTTCTTCACATGCTGAACTCTTTTCTGTGGAATAAAATAACCATTTTTCCAGGTTCACAAAAATATCTAAATACATTTCTCTATATTTTACATTATTTTATACAGACTGACTGTGACTTAAGTCACCGGGTTTATCAACACGATGTGGTTTTGTGAGAAACACTCACATTAGACCTGTCATATCCATAAGCTTAACACACCTACTTTGGTACCCAACATGCTCATTACACCTCAACATAATAACTAAGGAACAGGTATTTAGCATTCTTCCTTTCACCCCTACTAATATCCAATCCATTAAAAACTCTATTTTATACTTTGTACTGTAGGATGTTTTGGGTTTTTTTTTTTTTTTTTTTACTATCTGAAGTATCCAATATATAATGTGCCAGACAGCTGCATCCTGTCAGATACTGTATCAGGTTTTCTACTTTTAAGTTAATGATAAGAAGTTGAAAGCACACCAAAAAAAAAAAAACCTCACCCAACAAACAAACAAACAAAAAACATAAAAGCCTTTAAACCATCACAGAGTCTATAAGCATGAACTGAAATGGGTATGCAAATGTAAGGTGACGTATAAGTAGCAGGGAGGGACTGGCCCAAGATCCCCTTGAAATGTGGATCAGAGCGTAAGTCTGTGATTTGGGAATGAAAAAGCAGCAGCTTGACAGTCATTTTAATCAAGCTACATCTACTGGTCCAGTAGCAAAGATTTTTAATAAATCTTTTGAGTCAAAATCATAGAATCGTAGAACCATTAAGGTCGGAAAAGACCTCTAAGATCATCAAGTCCAACCATCAACTAACACCACCATGACTCCTAAACTAGGCCCTGGAGTGCCACGTCTATACCTTTTTTCAGCGCCTCCAGGGATGGTGACTCCACCACCTCTCTGGGGAGCCTGTTCCAATGCCTAACCACTCTTTCGGTAAAGAAATTCTTCCTGATGTCCAATCTAAACCTCCCCTGACGCAACTTGAGGCCATTTCCTCTCGTCCTATCACTAGTTTCTTGGGAGAAGAGTCCAACACCCGCATGCTACCATATACCTGAAAAAATGTAAACATAGTGTTTGTATTTAACATAGAAATGTGCAGGCACATAAGAAACTAATCCCAGATAGCTACACATCTGGTGGGATTTTATTTTTTGTCTCATGAGAGTGTGAGGAAGGATCCACAGATATAAACCCGTCTTTTCTCTTGAGATGGAATGGTACCTTAGTTGACAAACCTTTGCACTCAGGATTAGATTAATTGCCCATGACACAAATGTTTGTGGAAACACTTGGGGCTTTTTTTCATATTGAAGGAAATACCTAAATTCTTGGCAGCTACGTGGGATGGTGCCTTCTAGAGCACCCACCTAAAGGTTTACAGTGTCTGTCCTTGCCTGTCTGGATAGAAATGAAGGACTTTTGCCATCAGGTTGCTAGGCATACAAAGGTCCTGTGTACATTGTCCTGTACACGTATGTGCAAGTGCTTCTTTGACTTCAGTCAGACCTCCTATGGTTGCTCAACATCTTCATAGTATGTCTAAGATGCACTAAATGTGCTGCCCTTGTCCTCCAGCACATTCACAATGTGCTGAAGAGACTCTGAACGGTATGTTCATGTACACATATGTATGCACATCCACACCCTTGTGTCTGGAAAATTCCAGACAGAAATATGGGACCCCTACACAAACATTAGCCAACTCTTTTTATCCACTATATGAGCAAGAAAGATGCTGAATTGTAAATTCAACAAAGGCAGCAGTTAAAGAATTCCTCTAAGGACTGCTATTGAACCTGTGTCACTAGGCTGGAGAACTGCATGTAAATATTCTTAACATGTAACCACTAACAGAAGCACATGTGTACAAAACTGAAGAGATTAAAACCTTGATGAAGATAGGCACTAATCCTTCAGATCACTTAAGCACATGTTTAACTTTAAGTACATTAACACCCTCATTGAAGTAAAGGGACTACTCAATAGTTTAAAGTTAAGCAAGTACTTAAGTTATTTGTTGGATCAGGTTTTAATGCCCTTTCACTTTGGTCAATCAACTGAAAAAGTAATACCGAGACAAATTCAAACACAATGCTATTTAGCATAATTGGGATTCTAAGAGAGGCCTCAACTATAAAGCTTCTTTATTTGTACAATTTTATTTTCTTTTTAAAAAGATGACAAGACTTTGTGGTACTTAATTTCAAGAGAATGTACAGATATACTAGAAGAGCTAAGAGTCAAAGTACCCCTAACAACATTGTATATCTGGGTATCTATAAATGCACAGTTAGAACCAAAGAAAAAGGTTAAACTTTTCAATTGTCACCTGCCTACAGAACAGCAACAGGAATCCTCTCAGTCAGTCGTCCTGTGCCACCTAATGCACTATTACCATTATTTCTTAATCAATGCACCAGTTTTAATCTCTATGGAAAAGTTAACAGAAAAATAAGAAACTCAGTACATTTGCTCAAAAAAGAATATTGTACAGAGTAGTCATTTACTTTATGCCCATACTTGTTAACTTTTATATCTAAATCCTTACCCTGAAACAAACTCTCTGCAAAGTGAAATGCCTAGTTACAGGTTAGAATTGTGACGTTAAAAATAAACAACTTCAATAAGAATACATAGTAGCATGCAATTGGGTGCATGGTATCCATATTTGTCATTTACTAGAATAAAGGCATTTATTTGGGGTTGTGAGAAAATTCTGTAGTGTTTACTATTCTTAAGCCATAGCACAAATTCCTTACTTCAATATAATCTCAGACTCCAGTACAATTTTTTAAAACACTTCTGCAAGACTGGGATGTTGGACAGCAAACTGGCTTACTATACGTACTGAATAGTTAATAGCACAAGGGCACTCTGGCTGGAAGAGCTAAAATGAACTGAAGGAAAGCCCTTCTCTTTAAAGATAAGCTGTTCACAAGGAGTGTTTACTGCAAGGAGTTTTCTGTGCCTGAGTGTACCACTTCTGCTTATAAATCGTCGTGAAGCAGAAGGAATGCTTGGGGACTGAAGAGACTTCACTTTAAAGGAAAAGTGGCATTTGGAGAATATGATGTAAGACCCAACGTCGGAGGCTGAGAAAAAATTGCTGTTGCAATCAGTATCTTTTGCAAGTTTACTGCCTTGATGATTAGCATTATCACTTAAGCTCTGCATTGATTGTCAAACTTCAAAAAGCTTAGCCAGGTTCTAATCTATAGTCAAATATTTTATTTTACTCTGGCTTTCCAAACAACACAGTTTTTAAAGTACAGTTCATGTGCAGCTGCTCCGATGGCCTGCTCTTTACAGGAAATAGAAACATCAACCCTGATTTGTTCCCTTTTCCTGCTGCTCCAAGCTCATATAAAACCCTTATTAAGTGTTCCTGTTTCATGCTGTACAAAAATAAACATGTATGATTTCTACACAACAAATCAGCCAAAATATTGCATTTCCAAAGCCAGAAAACTCAGAAATATACTTTCTTCTTTCACTGTCTGCCATGGTATTTATATCTGTGTTTTCATTTGGCTGTAGTCATGGCACCTTCTTTATACAAGTGCAGGAAGCCAGACTACTTGTCTGCGCAGCAATGCAGTCTCAGCAACAAGGAATTATTTAACAATAGGGAAAAGCAGTAATCTCAAAGCAATAAAATTGGTCCCTGCTTTCCCCCTGTTTTCCTTGTCAGACTGGCCAAGATCAATCCTACAAAAATAATAACGCGTTTCTTAAAAGAATTTGGTTTTGCATAAACCCATGCCTCCCTGTTACTGATTTTATGTTGATACTTCACCAAAACAGTCATTACTACTAGAACATAATCAAGAAACAAGGGTCACTGCATAGTGCACTTGATCCTTTTGGAATTTATCCTGAGATTCACCAGATAACTTTCCCTATCTTTAGTCTCAGGAGCACAGCTGGGATCTTCCTACTGAACAGACGCATCTGAATGGGATAAAACAAGAGGTACTCACTACTTCAGTAACACATCAGGTCTGAGATGATTAATTTGGTTTTGCTGTTTTCTTTGGTCGTACAGGGATGAATTATTTGACACAAAAACCCATTACTATCCAGCATCAATTAAATTCCAAAATGAAAAAGTAGAACAGCCTACTTCAGTGAAATTGACAGTGAAGGGGAAAGAGGACATGTCCACTTTACTGAAAACTGCTTGTTACTATCAGAATTATCTCTAATGGAGCTTTAATCGGCTAAAAGCAGACAGGACAGCATGGGAAAAAAAACCAAACCAAATTATCTAGTTTCTAAACTTGTAATTTCATTAAAGAAAGACAAAACAGCATTTGTCAAATATAGTGCAGACCAACTGAGAGCCTCAAGTCCAAAGATTTTGGTGTCCTCTACTGTAAATTCTATAGCAGAGCTGTCCAGACAAATTTTAAGACACACAGTTCTGATTTTCAATGTCAGAACTATTATTGCTCTTCAAAAAATGCTTTATAGGGGAAAGGCCAATCTATGTTGCTTTGGACAAAGAGAAGCTATGGGATGGTACAGCTCAACAACATAAAGGCAGAGATCAACACTAAATGGCCTCAATGAACCAAACAACTAAAAATATATTAGAATTAAACAAATAAATCAAAATCTTTCCTCAGAGTTATCATAGAAGCCTGGCAGAAAGCAGTGCCATACTCCTTGCAAAACAGACAAAGACTTGGTAACAATTAGCATGTCAAAACCCAAATCTAAATACTATTCAAATCACGTCCTTTAGTCAGTCTCTTAATTGAGAAAACAGTTTTCCACAGAATTATGCAGCCTCTTCACAACTGTTGTGTTCACCAATGGGAGCTATTACTTGATCAGAATAATCAGTGCAAACCATCCAGTGTTCTTCCAGGAAGGCTGCAATTGATGATTTCATAAGAAAATCCTCCTTGAAAGGACAGCTGCACAAATGCAGCAGTAAGATGCTCAACTGTGTTCCAGACTGTTCTTTTTATTTTACCGAGTGAAAGGCACAGAGCAGCCTCTAAGAACTGTAAAAGCTACCAATTTTTAAGTGGGAGAGGAAGAGAATTCTATTGGTACAACACAGAGAAAAATCTGCCAGACATCAGGCTGCTCTCAAAGGAACCCCTCACATGCTTTCAGGCAGGAGATTGCGTTAAGGGGTGAAATTGCGTGCCACGGATGAAGAAGGGTGCTTCAGATGAAATTTGGGGCAATGTTACAAGACTATAAAGTATCCAAAACAGGACACTACATTTATATAGGCTGAGGGAATACAAATTACTTGGGGGGTTTCTGCAGTCCACGAAACAATGGAAAATTTGGAGGGCAAGTTGGCGTTTTCAAGCCACCACCACCCTCCGCCTTTCCTAAACTGACAGTTCCATCCTGCCAACCAAAGACAAAACACAAAAATCTTACTTCAGATCTCTTGCCCACTTCAACTGAAAAAATCATACTAGCAAGGCTACCCTATAGAATTACAACTTTGTTTTTTTTTCTTTTTCTTTTTTTTCTTCTTCAGCATCACTGTAATACATCATTCAATGAATAATGGAATTCAGGGGTTTTGATGGTTCTTGCACTTACCCTGAGTCCACGAAAGCTGCCTGGGCTTGTTGGTGAAGAACTGGAGGACTTTGTAGATTTTGGGGTGGATAATTGACTGCTTGGGGTTCCATTAACTGGCCAAAGCAATAAAAGGAAACAAATGAAAGAAAAGATGAATAAAAGGCAAAAACCCTAACTTGCTTTTAAACATAACATACCTCTCTGAGAAGTTATCACTCAAGTCTGCATACAAAGACCAAAACAGACTCCTCAGCATTTCGGAATAAATTATACGCTTGCATGCCACACAACTGTGCCCCCAAAACTCATGTGGCTGGATATGGGATCAAGAAGACACAGAAATATAGCATTGTCATTCTAGAGGTTAAAAAGGCCTATTCTGTCCTTTGCCAGTGCAAGAGTCTTGGGCAAATAATAGCCACAGCCTTTTTAAATTATATCATTTATTGTGATACCGCACAATAAAATACGGAGAAGGTGTTCATAAAGACATTTGACCCTTTAACTCAACCCACAAATTTTACTTTCCCCCCCCCCGATTCTCTCCCCCATCCCACTGGGGTGGAGGGGTGAGTGAACGGCTTTGTGGTGTTTAGCTGCCTGCCGGGTTAAATCACAACAATAACTTAGGTCAGTCCTTGCATTTTTCTGAAAAAGACAAACTGATGGATTTCATTATGCAGACAGAATAGCACACTGTTCATCATACACAAATACAATGCAACATTATATGATGCAACATTATATGATGCAACATTATTTCCTCTCTAGCTGAAGCTCATTTTTCCTGGGAAAGGAAAATTTTAGGCAGAAATTTAAGAGCTAAAAAGGTTTCATACCTGATTCATGGTGAAGAATTATTTTTTCAGAAAGAAAAAAGCAACCCTGGTAAATAGAAATTTACCTTCAAAGTAAATAACAGTTACACCTGCACATATCCTTTATACATTCAGAGGTCTGTCACGGGTTATGCATAACTTCTTAACCAGCCCTATTGGATTTATTTTACAAGTGTCTATTAACCTAGTACCCTAACATTCTCTGAGTGCTGAAGATGCCTTCCAAGTAGGAACAGTAGGCCAGGCTGACTGCACTGCAACTTCCACAAATGCCTGTTTTTCAGAAAAATCTCTTTCTCTGATGCGTGATGTTTAGATATAACTAATTAGCATTTAGCTACAGAATAAGTCTATCCTGAAGTCTCATAACTTGGATTTACATTCCCAGATCTGTTACAGGACTAAGATATTAGCCTTTTCTACTAAAAGTGTTCAGTATGTTTAGGATATTTTTGTCTTGACTTTAACAAGGGTTGCCTGTAAGAACAGGCACATTATTTAAGTGGTTTTTAAGCAGCTAAAAGTATTTAGGAGCATACGTCCCTCCTGCAGACTTCTTTTCATCACTTTGTTTTAGATACCTTCTCAAAACCCGGCATACCAATGCATCCTTGTTTTATAAAGAATTTGCAAGTATGACCATGAAAAGGGCTAGTGGATGCTATCTTACTGTTTTCTGCTTCTCGCATACACAATTTTCTCTAGCCATTAGAAAAAATACTGAGCTGTAAAGTTCATGACAAAAAATGATATACTTCAGTAGAAGAATTTGCTTCCAAATGACCAACTATTACTACAGGAGGAAAAAATTTTTGTTTATTCAGAAGTTCTTTTTATACAGCTCACAGAAATGTCACTATTTCCTGAACATGACCATTGAGGCCTACACTTTAAGACATCCTTATCTGTCTCTAATTCAGTACCATCCTTTTAAGCATCGACAGAACCATTAAACTGTACCTGTGAAATTGGCTGGTTAACATAATCTTCTTCCCTCTCATAACTGTCAAAGGAAGAACATCCCAGCCTACACTGACAGTACTCTAGCTCTTTGCTAATATCTTAGATACGCTTGATGGACAAGGGTGGTGTTCTGAGCCAGGGCTGTGACTAGATGATGTCCAGAGGTCCCTTCTAACTTTTGTCCTTCTATGATTCTACAACACACAGTACATTCTGTTCAGGATCCTATTTAAAAGAGCTGTCTGTAGATACAGCTAAGTAATGCTTACACAGAGTCAAGGCCTTTTCTGCTCCTCACACCACCCCACCAGTGAGTAGGCTGGGGGTGCACAAAAAGCTGGGAGGGGACACAGCCAGGACAGCTGACTCCAACTGACCAAAGGGATATTCCATACCATATGACGTCATGCTCAGCAATAAAACTAGGGGGAACGTTGGCGGGGGGGCCGCTGCTGGCTGGGCATCGGTTGGTTGGTGGTGAGCAATTGTTTTCATTTGCATCACTTGTCTTTCTTGGGTTTTATTTCTCTCTCTTCATTATTTTCCTTTTCATTACAATTTATTATTATTATTATTATTATNTTGGCACAAACTTGTCCACTGCTATTGATTTGCTGATTATTTCATGTATATGCAAAACTTACCTTTCTTATCTATTTTCTAAGTGTAAGTTCTTTTGAGGTTTCTTTCAACATGTATAGCAGCCTGAATATACAGAAAAAAAAATTCTTCTCTGTCTGTCTTTAAGTAGTACCTATTAGGCTACAATTCTTTAGCATATTGGAATGCTGAAAACTGAAAAACCCATGAATACCTTTTAAATTGTTGACTTCTAGTATGGTCCAAAGTCTCAACTTATTTGCTAATCAAAATGCATGTTACTTGTTTTAGAGATACTTTCACTTTGAACTGAAGGTTCAAAGAGGTTTCTCAGTGTTTTAGCACTTAGGCTGAAATAACACAAGAAAACAAAGGAAGGTAAGAAACTGCAAATAAAATGAAAACCTATGGCACATGTTTTTGCACTGCTTTTTTCAGCAACTCTTACCCCTGTCTTTTTGTGCTGGCTGAAATTTTCTATTATGAAAAGCTTTAGAATACACATACAAATGCATTGCTCCTCAGAATGCTCCTTTACTTGCAGTCAAATTATACCTTTACAAATTTAACTTTGACACCATTAGCAGATGTCCAACAACTATAAAGCATCATTTATTTTATTTCACTCAAACGATCTACTTCAACAAAAAGCCTACACCCATTACGTCTCTGGTTCACTGAATGCAAAATGTGTGTTTCAAGCTTGAAAATATTCACAAATACAGAGAAAGGAATACAGGTAAACGGAGAGGGAGGAGATACACTAGTGATATACAGCCATAATGGTAATGGCTCACCTGGGGATTTTGCTGAAGAATAAGCACTGGAGTAGTGGCCACCCCTCTTTACTGTACTCATATATTTGACACAAAGGAAAAAGACATTAAGGAAAGAAGTTATTAAACAGCTCTGAACATGCATGAAAGGAAGAAGGGTAAATAAAGATAAGTAAAGACTACATGAGAAAAAATGGCAAGTAAATAGAAGGATAAATACCAGACACTTTGGATAAATTGTTCAAATAACCTAACCAAAGGGGTGTCTAAGTAGAAATAAGTAAGGAAATGACAGCACTGATTTCTAAATACTTTGCATAAAATTCACTGTTGATAGATATCCCATGCAATCTCACTGGAGTTAACAGGACTGCATGAAATGTAGATCAGTTGTGAAACTTGCCCTTCACGCTACATTTTTCTTTGTAGTTACTGCAATCCTTCTTTGCAGCTTTGCAGTTAAATATTCAACCTTTAGAAACAGATGAGAAATATTCCACTTTGAAAGGACTCAAAGCCATAAAATTGCTTTAACCAGCATCAGTTAAGCAAAACAAATATTGATACAGAAATGAGAATATGGAATATGTTGCAGTTTTGAATACACACACAGGAGCTTACATGTATAGTTACATTCAAAACAGAGCATTGTATATTTACATATTCAATGGTTTGATTTCCGGGCTACTTCTCTAGGTCTGAAGGAAAAAAATTCATTAAGTTTTATTGTATTTAGAAATTAAATGCAGAGGTAAAAAAAGGAAAAAAACGAGTTTCTCCCTTCTATTATTTGCATAAAAGACTCAGTGGTTGGAACATATGGTGTTCAGCCAAACTGCTGGCAAAACCACAATGTGAACCTTTCTTTGGAATTACAGGAAGCACAAGAAGGAGAAAAAAATTTCTCTGTTAATGGGCAGTAACATTCCAGAACATCTCCTAAAATTACTTGAAACAGCAAAATCCAGTATTTCTGACAATATTAGGCTTGTATAGGAGAAACCTTTCAAATTCAAAGCATTTAAGGGTATACTCCAGTTCAATGAACATGAATTTAACCACATAACCATCCTATAGTTAATAGTCTTCAAGGAAGTCAAGTGCCATGCTGAAAACATATCCCAACTGTACAATGTTCATAAACTGACACTTTTTGTGCCTGTTAATTAAAAAGTAGAAACCACATTTCTTCTCAGAATTCAAAAATAAATGCAAATTTTATTATAAATTAGTATTAAATCTATGAGACAAACTAAAAAAACCCCATTTTTTTCCCTCAGGAAACAAAGCATGGCACTTGTATTTCAGACAGAGCCAACAGTTTTTTCACTCCATTAAACAAATTCTAACTTCCATGTATTTTACACGTTCAGCTCTTTCCTAGAAGTAGTACCTGAGGCAGGTGATTTGCTTCGACGTGAAGGTCCTGGACTTTTGGACCCCGTATGCCTCATGCCAGATGATCGTGAATAAGAGGACTTCATAACGCGGCATTCTACAAAGCAAGCAGGTAGAGTTTTGACAACAGTTCAATGTACAGGTTTCCTCCAAACACTACCATTGCTGCTTATTATCCAGAAAATGAACATCAGTATTTTCTAAATGTGCTTGCCCAACTGAATGAAACAAATTTATAAGAGCATCTCAGAACTTTAACCTACATACCATACAAACATATTTGAGCTACTCAAACGCTGTATGTGACATTCTGCATGTAATAGTTCTTCATGTCTTGAAGCTGGATTATTACTATAATTCAAGTTTGTATCTACACAGAGCTGAAGGAGTAAAGAAGTCAGCTGATGCCAAGGTTCTTCTGATAATTCAGTAAATCCTGCACACTGTAATGGCAGCTTCATATAGGGCAACTGCACAGCACGCCCCATTTAACTTCTTTTGCAAGAAACTGATGTTGTGACCAATTTTTAAAGAGGTGAAAAATGTCTATTGTTTCCAAAAGGCTGAGACAATAGATTACTGCCATTTATCATCAGCTATATACCATTAAATAAAGGACAACCTAAAGGGGAAAGGAATCAATAGGCATACATGCATTGACATTTTAGAAACATTTTAATTCCTACAATTAGCATCCACTGCAAATCACTCCCAATGGAGTCATATAAATTTCCCTCCTAATTTTGTCCCTGTTATTCATCACTATGATGTCAATGGCATCATTATGAAGCCATGTCACCGTCAAAAATAGTAAGTAGAACTGCATGCCCTGCCAGTCAAGTCATGTTCCACTCTGTACCCAACCTGCTTTTCTCCTTTAAGACCTCCAGAGTTATTAGAGGAAGCAGGGACCACCAAGGCTGAAGAGACAAAAGGTGAAAAAAAATCCTCCATCACTGAGTTCTCAGAAAGGAAATGAGCCCAATTAGTCTGTGCATGGCGTAATGGGAAAAGCAAACTTACAGCCTTAAAATCTGCAAGGGAAATTATGATTTTGCCCAGACTGGGATTTGCAGTGTGAGTTAATACAACCATGCTCTTTGACCATTCCTGCATAAGAATAAAATCATACCTTAGCTAGTCTAAAACTATGTTAAAAAAATACCCTTCTTGTCACCTCCACACTAGCTGAATCAACATAATCAGGCAGTTCTGGAAAAGTAGCATACTGGCAATAACAATAGAATGGGAGCCAGCTGAATCCTCCATCCATCCAAATGTATGGACCAGTGGTTAGATATATACCTATACTTCTTGATGTAACTGAAGATTTTGTAATGAAATTAATGGCATTTGTAAAAATTAGAAAAACAGCAGGTGCTTTTGCTTTCAGTTACCTGAGAGCAAGGCAAAAACCACCCCTCTTATTCACAACCTGAAGCTCTCCTCAAATAATCTGATTATTCTTGCCAGGGCAAGTTTTCTTTACCACAGATTAATTTTTTCATAAAAGAAAACCAGGGTGATTCTACAGCTGAACCAATATAGACAGAAAAAACATGTCTAGTATGGCCTATAGCGATAGGACAAGGGGTAACTGTTTTAAACTAAAAAAGGGTAGATTCAGACTACATATAAGGAAGAAATTTTTTATTATGAGGGTGGTGAAACACTGGAACAGGTTGCACAGAGAGGTTGTAGATGCTCCACCTCAGGAAGCATTCAAGGTCAGGTTGGAAGGGGCACTGAGCAACCTGATCTACTTGAAGATGTCCCTGCTCATTGCAGGAGGGTTGGACGAGATGACCTTTAAAGGTCCCTTCCAACCCAAACCATTTTATGACGCTATGAACATGAAGAAAAACCCAACATATATATGATTTGATATTCCAAGCCAATTCTAAAAATCCCTGGTAGAGGAGAGAACTTTTTCCTTGAACTTACATTATAAATTTTCTTTTTACAGAAAAACAACTTTCATAAACAAGTCAAATTCATGATCTGTCAATGGCAGACAGCATGAGCACAAAGTCCCAGTTCGTCTCACCTCCTTCGCCACACAACACCCCCTATAACCTCACAATATAAACAGGCTCAACACTTGGTCTATAGCAGACAAGACTGGAATGTGTGAATTGTCTAGCAGGACAATTCAAAACCTGAAATGAGTGTGGTTACATATGTGATTTTTCAAAAATCTCATAAAGACAGCAATATGGAAATCATCTTATAGTCACAGATGTCAAAAGTGAACTTTCTAACAGATTTTAGATCCATTAGATCCATGACTGAACCTTTTAAAATTCAATGCTGTTTTCCATGTAACTTTAGGGACAGGGTCTGTTTTCCAAGAAAATAGATAAGGTTTGTTAGTGCATTTTAACAGACTTACAGAATCCAGATTATGGTTTGGAAAAACTTTTTAATCCATAGGAAAATACATTCCCATGTATATTTTCCTAAATCACACAACTCTTGAGGATTGAATGGGGGGCGGGGGGGAGAGTGGGAAGAGTTCTCAATGAAGTTGACTATTTCAGTGGGTTTAGGTTGTACAGTCTTACCGCTGTGATCCAACACAAAGTCATCCTGAGCATACCGGTACTTCTCAGGCCCACATGCAATGAAGACATCATCATCTCCAAAGAAGTCCTGCAAGCATGTCACCTTGACAGCAAAATATACAAAGCAAAATAAACAAATGCAGTAATTTCAAATACTAAATCTTCAGGTAGTCAGCAACAATTGATAAGTTTGTGTTTTGCTTTTCACAGTGATACCACAATGTTCTTTTATAATGACAGAACCGCTCCAGTTCTCAAGTACTTCAGCTCTCCCAGTAGTGCAGGAAACCTCAGCATCAAGAATGTAAAATATGACTGCCCCTCACCTCAAATGTAAGAGAAGGTGTTTCTGAACACCTGTATTTTTGCCTATAACTACACACGCATGCTGATGACTTTGACAAGAGCAGCTATAAACACCACTCAAATATCAAAGCTTCTTGTATTCTCACATTAATCGCTTATGGAAAAATCCGTTGAGTTAAAATGACTGCACCTACAAATTTATTTTTTTATGCTCTGAGGCGTTTAATTTCCATGGTTTAATGTCCTGTTAAAAAAAATTAATTCCCCCTTTTATTAAAAAGTATTCCATATTCAAGAAAAAAAAAAAAAATAGAGTCCCTTCCATACCCTTTGCAGCTCTGTCTGTTCTTAACTTTCCCAGTAATGATGTTATAATGTATTTCAAGAAGGATGGGGATATCAGAAAGAAAAATCTTTTAGACATTCTTTAAAAACACAAAACCAAAGACCTTGAAAAAAACCTCACTCCTCAAAAGTCAATAAAAGTCACCTTGTGAAGGAGCAAGTGTCCACTTTAAAAACAATTAAAACCAAAAATGCCACAACAAGAAGTCTCACGAAATCATTCTAACTCCCTTGTAAGAAAAAAAAGCATTTGCAGATAGCAAGCTATTTTTAAAATGTAAATGGATTAAAATTTTACTGTATAATTGTTTCCCTGTTCTTTTTAACATTGCATACCCAAATGAGATCTGGGAATAAAAGCTATGTGGTAGCTAAGAAAGTTAGAACGATTTGGTAAAACCATGTAATTAAAGAGGTAAAACAAAAAACTGCTTTTAGGGAAACTAGCTTTTTTTCCTTTCCAGACACTTGTCAACACCATTTGTGTATTTTACCCACTGTGATAATAGTAAACATTGGCAGAACTACAGGAAGGGGGTCTCTACTGCCTGCAGTATTCTGAGAAACACTCAGAATATCAATGACCCTCAGCTCTCTGCAAGAACACCCACACAGGGCATTCACCAGCAGCGCAGTTGTCATGGCAGCTCACCCAGGAATAACAGTCGGTGCCCTTACAGCAAGATCCTCACTACAGTGCCACATGCAGCATCCAGCATTTGTGTCACTGTGTTATGCAGCCAAAGGACTCCAGCCATCACCAAAATCCTTTTATTGTTATCTTACCATTGCAATGACAATCTGCTCTCATTGATGAGAGACATTTTCAGCTGTACTTGAAACCGCTGCTTCTAGTTAACCAAAGAGGCAGTAATAACTGGATTCAAAAGGCCATACAAATTTAAGAGCAGTTTTGCTAACGTGGGGTTTATTCCTCTCTACTAATAAAAGGACTCCTTATCCTTCCCACAGATTTCAGGAATCCAGCAACCAACCCAAACCCACCACGACAGGAAAAGCTGTGAGAAAGCTTTCAGAACATTTATCCCAGTAGCACCGCTGGACATGGGCAGAGATGTTCCGTGAGGCACAAGGTCACACCCAAAGCCCCCAAAACCGGGTGCCATTTCCACAAGCTCTGCCTACCTATCACTGCTCTACTCATGACCCCAATGCCCTTGCAGTGCTATTTCGAGCAGGTTAGAGTTAAATGCTGTTGTTTAGAAGAGCCTAAAATCAATCTTTCTGTTCTGAGTCAAAGCCTCCCCCTCACTCCTTAACCCATCCAGTCTAACATCTGAGCTGAGAGTAAGAGAGGAGAGAATGACAGGTCTTATGTCAGACTCTGGGAAATACACAGGGATATAACTGCATGCAGCATCATCCTTTTGTTGTCCGCAGAGCAATTCTACAAAGGAATGGTCAGATCTGTAGAAGAAGATGACAGGAGTACCCTTAGAAATGCACTTTAAAATTTTTGTAAATAGCTATTGGGGAGGGGAATAAAGAACTTTAAGAAAGGTATTAATTTCCACAGGTGCCTTCCCACATGTTCATGTATATACCGTTTCCCCAGGCAAGAATACACAGGAATAAGCATGAATACCAGTGATCAGATTAACTGCTGGAGGTGGAGCAACGGCACCTCCACCTTGGAGCTCAGGCTAATGCCAGCCCCTCAGTCTGCTCGCACACTGTGTACCTGACCTGTGTGACTTCCACCTGTCAGTCACAGATCAAGACAGACTTTAGCTTACTGTAAAAGATACTACACTACACTTATAACTGGAAGCCAGATAAATGCAAGTATGAGAAAGATTTACATAGATGCTCACTATATTCCAGCAATGAATACTGTAAGTCCTCCTTCTCCCTACAAATAGTCTGTCATGGCTGCACATAAAATATACAAGAAGAAAAAAAATATTGAAAAAGTGTATTCAACAAGGAATAAAGGCTTGCTAGAACTTACCAATCCCAAATAACCACACATTATGAGGCGAGGGAAGTATTTTTAAAACCAAGTTCATGGAAATCTTCTGTTTTCCCAAAAGTACAATCTAATGGTTATTTTTCTAGGCCTTTATCGTAATAAAGTCAAAGGAGCAGCTCCGAAGGTGCAAACAGATGCTAAAATAAATAGTCTTCATTTCCTACAGAATTAAAATTAATGTATATGCTGCAATTAATGATAACAGGTTTTTTGCTCACTTAGTGTACAAAAAACTATTAAGGGAAAGCTGAAATGAATAAATCGTTTGCATGGGATTTTGAATGCTGCAGGTCCACTGTGGTCTAACTTGCAAATCACACAATTCCGCTCCAAAGAATATTTATACTTACATCATACAGCAATTTTTGTAGCTTTGAGCAGGATTCAATCAGTTTAGAAATTTAAAAACAAAAAAATTTTGAACACTTATTGATTTTTTTTTTTTAAGAGTTTCATTAGCAATAGAACTTGTGCACGTCAGTCATTCCAGTAAGTTACGGATCAAAATTTGGTTTGTCAAACTCGTGTACAACAAATGCTGCTTCTCTCTCCACTAAGCGTCTACACTCTGTCTTACCCATTCTTTGTTTTGCTGCACTTGGTGCTAAAAGAACTGTTCAGTCCTTCAAAATATTTCCTAAAATGCCCTTCAAAGGAAGATGGTATTGGCAAAGCTACATATAAATGTACCATCGCAAAAATAGTCAAATATGTAGTCATTCATTCAAGCAACAACTCTCTTGCTAGTCCTGACGCTGTGAGCTTCTATGCATGAAGTTGAAAATGTGAAAAGCTTTAGACACCTTGAAGAGGTTAAGCACTAATATGAGACCTGATTTTCAATAGTGTTGAGAGCTTTTTTAAAATTACAGTCATTAGGTCATTTTTGAGATTCAGATCTGGCCACTTCCTAGTTTACATCCACAAAAGCTCTATACAAGTACTTAGAATGCATGTTTTCCATCGGTGGCCTTGCAGTAAAGCTCAGTCAGAATGTCTCTCTCCTGTCTGTGGCTTTAATTACCAAGAAAATGCTCTTTTAACAAAACAAGAGGAACATGATTTGTTTGCCCACAGGGGAAAAAAAAAATTCTATTTTAAATCTGATTTTGTTTTTTAGGAAGGCATATACAGAGCTGCACAAGGAAGTTTTTTAGGGTTTACCATTATAGCCAACAGTACAAAGGTTTACACCACATGAGTTTCACACTTTTGAAATATATTTTGAAAAACTGCTTTAGGAACACTTTAGAAAAATGTTGTCTTGTTAACTCTGGATGTTTCAATTAACATGTTTAAAATGTGTTAAACCCTATTTATTTCTAAATACAACACCCTTTCCTAGCCAAACATTGCCTATGTTCTGCTGGTAACTCCACCGCCTTCCCTTTATTTAGAACAAAAAGTGACTTATTGGTGCTCCTGTGACAACTCAGACTGCTATCAGGTTGTCTTGTTGCACTGCTTTTGTTCAAAATATGTCACTATACATAGCAAAGCAGTGCATATTTGCATAGGACTGGATTGGACTTGTACTCAGTCCTTTAAAAATACTTCTAATGGCTTAGAATTACAAGCATACAAGGCAATAGGGAAAAGCAAAAATGTTGTGCGAGAAGTCTCAGAATAAATATAACTGGAAGTCAACATCACATTTTCTTTTTTAGTAAGATCACCCACAGCATTATTGTGTGTCTGTTTCAACAGAATCCGTTCACTTGCATTCTCACCATAGCTTTCTGAGACGATGTGCAAATGACTGGGCATCACTGCTTCCTGATGGGCTCAAAAAGGCTGTGCTCACCATTAGGCTAAAGATCAGAGGACAACATAATTCAAGTGGCAGCACCAGGAGAATTAAACTGCAATTGGCTTGAATTGCAAGAAACCCAAACAAATATGCAAGAGGGTCAATGATCCAAAACTTGAATTGCTTGTCACAAAAAAAAAAAAAGCAGTCTTTTCTCATAAAACCTCCCCCCCTTCCCCCAACTGAGGAAATCTTGGGACACTGAATGGATGAAATTTTTTGAAAAACATTAAGACCTTTCTAACAGAGGTACATATTACTAAATATGCATTATGTTACAGAAGTGGAATGACTAACAGTAGTTTGCAAGACCATTAATGGTAAAAGCACTTCAAAATCACACAGCTGAAAGCACAAAAATGTGGTTTGCAAGCAGAAAAAAATGAAGCACAAACTCACAGGAATGGGCAAAAATGCAAGTCAAAATGTGAAAACTGGGTGTTGAAAGGGAAGGGAGAGAAACACATCTGTTTGAAAAATCAACTTCCTGATCCCCTGCTGTCTACTAGTGCAGTGTTTTAATGTCACATACACCCATCATATTTACCTTTTAAAATACGTTTATACTTCCGACACATATTTATAACCAAAGAAGTTTGCTCTTTCCAAAGAAATACTTCTTCAGTCAGATCAAGCTACTGGACTAGAATACACAAATTGTGATCCATACAGAAATCCCTTTCCCATTACCATCACACAGGCCTAGAAGTGTAAGTTACATCAACCCCTACCCCCACTTCTGAATTTAACAAGCAGAAGATACATTCCCACCAGAAGAAACATGAATAATGATCGACCTTTTATAGACAGAATTCAGCAGGTATTTAATAATTGTCCTTTATGATGAAGTTACAGTTTAACAAATTGAATGATATACACGAATCTTTATTCACAAGATATTTGTCCTCCAACCTCCACAGGGGGGGGAAAAAAAACCAAACCCAAACCTAAAAAAAAAATCGGAGACTGACACCATGAAGGTTTTATAAACACCTGAAAAATTACTAAAGAATTCAATTCCTCTCAAATCTTTAGCGCTAAAGAGAGTTCTGTAACCGCATATCAACTCCTTCCAGCCAGGAGCTCACTGGACAAATTGTATTTATTCCAGCTCTAGAAATATGCTTCATTCTAAATGTGGAAGGAAGAGCTGTAAAGACAAATAGTTTGGCTCAATTTAGTATGGCTGATTCAATTTAAGTAAGCAGCAACAGGACTGCACAGTTTAAGTCTGAAGAGCCACACCCTGTGTCTGGGGAAAGCTTCTCTGGATGACAAATTCTCTACATCAGCTGAAAATGTAACTAAAACACCAAAACTGGAAAAGATATGCAAGATCATTTGTATTTGTTTTAACAATGGAAGAAATATTTATATCTACTGACTTCAAGAAAACAGGATATGGTGTAAATATTTAAAAAAGGAAGCACATAACATACCAGGCAAAAGGAAAACTAGGAAAACTGGCATGCACAGCAACAGCTGGATTTGTGTATGTGTTTTCAGCTCAGCAGTAGTGACAGGCATTTGAGGCTGAAATTCTTAAAGAAATGCAGTGTGGTTTTTTGCATGAATTGCTGAAAAAAAATGCGAATAATTTGTTAAATGTCAGCATGACAAATCTAGATACAACTTCCCTGCTACCACCTTCAGTGTGAGGGTTCTCCGCATTTCTGCTGGGAAATCCTACTCCTCTTTGCCTCGCACAGATTACAGCTATGCCGTCCTGATGGTTTTGCCCTTTGCCCCTTACATCAACCTTTATTTCTGAGTCAGCGAAAGTAAAATATTTGTCTATTTTGCCAGTCTAGTCATATTTGTAATAATCATTTTTGTTTCCCTTTTTCAAATAAAGTTAGCGCTGCCACTTCCTCATCATTGCCATACAAACAGTCTCATTAAAATTCTTGCAGTGTTTTTGAAGCTGTCAGTCTTACAGTTCAAGGGTTTATGCACGTCCTGAAGTGCAAAACGCAAGGAAAGCGCTCCTGCAGAAACAGGTCAGTTTGTTTTCTGTTTCGGTTCCATCATCAATGGGGGCAAACTTAACTTTCAAAAGGAAGAGCTTCCTCTGGGAAGCCTCAGGAACTCTAAAAGGAAGGTGAAAAGGGCATTCCCACCCTTTCCTACTGAGTACTGTGATTTAACACAGATTTTCTTACCTTGGAACTTCCCCTTGGTCTCCGCACTTTCACAGAAAAACTTGACCAAGGGAAAGGGGGTGTATGTGTTTAAGCAATATTCTTAACTACTTACTAAGCCACCAATATCCTTCATGACTGAAAATAGCTTAAGGCAGCTATATGCCTGGCTATACTGAGTCACGTTTCCTGGCATGTCTTCAGTAAACAGCAAGAGAACAGCCAGGCAGGTAGCTAGAATATACCCAGGAAGTAGAAATACAGAGAAAAGTCAAACCAATGAGCTTCTGACATGCCCTTTAAAAAACATATTGTAATTGCCAGTATTCTTTTTTTAATTAACAACCTATTCATTTGGTAGAAATGACAAAGTGTCGAACACAACTATGCAAGTGGTTTGGAAGTAGGCAAAAAAGAAACTCTTCAAGAGCCAGACAAGTATGGAAGCCCACATTGTACACAAGAGCAGCAATAAAAAGCACTGCTGTATAAAAAACTTCTGTTCTTCACCAGCTTATGTTCTCTGTGACAGCTCTACTATAGAAATTAAACAAAATTACACAGCACCAGAAGAAGGGTAAGCAAGCTACTAACCTTTGATGCAATGCCTGAAAGAGCTCAAACGCTACTAAGACTCGGCACATCTGCCCGAAACAGCTATAGGGTAGGGTGGGGAGTCCTAAAGCTTGAGGACATATAACCATGAGCTTGATAGACTGTAGACACCTTTCCTACTGGCTATAGCTATGAGGACTATGCAATGCATCACAGTAACTTCCCCAACAGCCAACTTCCATTAGGAGACCAGGACAAAAAAAATCTCCATTCTTCTCTAAAAATAATTGGAATTAGGTCAAATACCTCTTAATTTCTGAGGCTCAAATGTACAATTATTTTGCCTGCAACTAAAATGTGAAATACAGTAACAGAGATCAGATCATGCAGAAAGAATGCAAAAGGATCGACTATGTTAGAAAATTTAAAAAAATCATTACCTGATTTTCTGTTATACAACTGTGCATCTTGACCAGCAAATTTACCTCAGATTTTAAAGACTGTGATTTTCCTTTATGTCCTATATCTCTTGACAAAGAAACTTTTTAAAAGTGGGGTCTTTTTGTTTGTT